>SNQJ01S0077237.1:0-10214 GCA_010110895.2 Picea sitchensis | reverse complement strand
GCCCATGATATTGCTTGTGTATTTTGTGCATGGTTATCTTCTTGTGATATTGGATAATTGTATGATGCAATTAACGCTTAAGGTTTATGCTTCATGATGCTTATGCTATGCAAAATTGAATAGAATGTTAACAAGTTGATCAAGCATAAAAATTCAACATGGTTTCAGAGTAGTGTTCCTGAAAGAGCCATTGCACAAGCTTCTTCAACACCTTTCCAAGCTAGTCGTCACCTTCTTGTTGCAACTACAAAAACAAACCCTTACCCTTTTTTCCTTGTCAAGCTAGTTTTAGCACTTTTCCTTGAGCGTTGGGCCTAATCTCTTCACAGACAGGTACGGGCTAGTCCAACGCATCACCTGCAACTTTCAGATTGAAAATTGAAGAAGTTTGGATTTTTGGCCCTAGGGTTTCTGCAGATTTCGGTTTCTAGGGTTTCTGCAATCATGGTGGTCAACGTTCCTGTGGAAGATAGGATTGATGGAGCTTCTAACTTCAACTCCTGGAAATCAAGACTACTCATCACTCTAGAAGAGAGTGACCTAATGAAATTTTTGGAGGAATTTGTACCAGAACCAACAAATGCGTCAGATAAAACTCGGTGGAAGAAAAATGATGCCAAGGCTAGAGAGATAATTATTTGCTCTGTGAAAGATCATCTTATTCCACACATCTCCTCAATGAAGTCAACCAAAGAGATGTTTGATGCTTTGAAGAAGTTGTTTGAAAGTAAGAACACCAAAAGAGCCATTGCCTTGAAGCACCAACTTCAGAATATTAAAATGACCAAAGCAGATATAGTTGCCACCTTCTTCATGAAAATTGCTGAGATCAGAGATCAGTTAGGCGCCATTGGAGAAATCATCTCAGACAGAGAGTTGGTAATGCTAACCCTCAATGGTCTTCAAAGTCATTGGGAGCCATTCATCCAGAGTATCAGTGGACGATCCAAATTGCCTAAGTTTGATCGATTATGGGCAGATTACACTCAGGAGGAGACAAGACTTGCAGTGAGACGTGCACATAGTTCCCATCATGATGAAAGTCATGCACTTGCCTCTCATGCAAGAAAGGCTGAGGAAGAGGAAAAGGTATGCAAAGATTTCAAAGGAAATGAGAGCCACATCAGGCTCATGAACACAAGGAGAAAGACATGTCAAAAGTTCAATGTTACAGATGTGATAAATATGGACACTATGACAGAGACTGTCCTATACAAAAGAAAGGAAGGAGGCATGCAACCACTGCCAACGTTGATGGAGATCCACCTCACACCAGATCAGATCCTGCTGAAGAATTCTTCTTCATGTCAGCCCTCTCAGGTACGGTTCCTACTAGCAATAATATCTGGTTAATTGATAGTGGTGCTTCCAGACATATGACTGGATATAAAAATAATCTCACTGAACTAGTAGAGAAGGATTCTTGGTTACATGTTGCACTTGGTGGCGATGCTAGATATGCTGTGAAGGGAACTTCAACTACTTCCCTTCAACTAGACAGAGGTATTCCACTTCAATTGAGTGATGTATTGTTTGTACGGGGGATGAGAAGGAACCTTGTCTATATTTCAGCCTTAGAGGAAAAAGGCTACAAGGTTGCCTTCTCTGATGGAAAAGTTCTTGCATGGCACAAGAACTCTAGTATGGATTCAACCAATGTAATTGGTGTTCGAGAAGACAACTTGTACAAATTGATAGTTCATCCAGTTCATGCACTTGTACATGATTCTATCAGTCTGAGTGAGCTTTGGCACATAAGACTTGCTCACTTACATTACAGAGCTCTTCCCTCTCTGGGGAAGATGGTGAATGGACTTCCACCACTTCATGTTGAGCATGATGGCGTTTGCATAGGCTGTGCTCTTGGCAAGAATGCCAAGGGGACGTTTTCTAGTAGTGACAACAGATCCACAGGAATCTTGGATCTAATACATTCAGATTTGTGTGGACCTATGACAATTGCTTCCTTGAGTGGATACCTATACTATGTGATCTTCATTGATGATTACTCAAGGAAGACATGGATTTACTTCTTGAACTCCAAGGAGTCAGAAGAAGTCCTTGACAGATTCCAAGAATTTAAAGCTTAGATTGAGAACCTGATCGGAAGGAAGATAAAGACCTTGAGATCAGATAATGGAGGAGAATATACCTCCAAGTGTTTCATTGATTTTTGCATTGAGGCAGGGATCAAGAGGGAGTACACTATTCCTTACAACCCTCAGTAGAATGGAGTTGCAGAAAGGAAGAACAAGTCTATTGTGGAATCAACCAAGGCAATGATCCACGATCAGAGTTTATCGATGTTTCTTTGGGCAGAAGCATCCATGATTGCAGTATATGTACAGAACAAAAGTCCTCACAAGATTTTGAAGAACATGACTCTCGAAGAGGCTTTCACTGGAGTCAAGCCTGAAGTAGGACACTTCAAGATATTTGGGTGTCCAGTCTACATTCACATACCCAAGGAGAAAGGATCAAAACTAGAACCCTCTGGCAGGAAGGGCACTTTTGTTGGGTACAGTGAATCATCGAAGGCATATCGGATCTATATCACAGGTCAGAGACAGATGGAAGTGAGTCGAGATATTTCCTTTGAGGAGGAAGTTGCCTTCAGAAAATCGAGAAGGTCTCACAGAGAGACTGACAGTGAGAAAGATGAAGAGATGGTGTCTTCCCACCTCACACCACAACAGTACATAGAGAGCCAGGCGAGCCAGTAGAGACTATTGAGCCTGTTGATCTTATTGAGCCAGTACATCTTATTGATGTTCTAAGAGAAATTATAGTGGGTCGGAAAAGACCTGCTTGGGCTCGTCAGACTCTGCAGGAGGCAGAGGGACATGCAACTCCTCGTGGTACTTTCAGAGAAAGTAAGAGACCCTAGAGATTCTCGAGTTATATAGAAGCCATGAGCCACATCATTGATTCTGAGCCTTCCAGTTATGAGGAGGCATCTAGTCAGCCAATATGGAAGGATGCCATGATGGAGGAGTATCGATCCATCATGAAGAATGATGTGTGGGGCATTGTTCCAAGAACCAAAGGGAAGTCTGTTGTGACTTCCAAGTGGATTTATAAGATACAACATGCATCTGACGGAAGCATTAAGAAACACAAAGCGAGATTTGTGGCCAGAGGATTCTCTCAGGTGGAGGGAATAGACTATGATGAGACTTTTGCTCCTGTTCCTCGATATACCTCCATTCAGACGATTATTGCACTTGCTTTAGCCTTGGGTTGGAGACTACATCAGATGGACGTGAAGACAACCTTTCTCAATGGCGAGATTGAGGAAGAGGTATATATCGAGCAACCAAATGGCTTTGTGATTCATGGGAAGGAATCCCATGTGTGTAGGTTGAAGAAAGCTGTTGAAGAAATCTCTATATGGACTTAAGCAGGCTCCTCGTGCTTGGTATGCGAGGATTGATGGATATCCGATGAGTTTGGGTTTGAACAAGAGTGTTGCTGATGTGAACCTGTAATATAAAGTTGACAATGGTGAATCCTTGATTCTGATCCTGTACGTTGACGACTTATTCCTCACTGGAGCAGAGCATCTCATTACTTGGTGCAAGCATGAGTTGGCTTCTGAATTTGGGATGAAGGATCTCAGATTGATACATTACTTCTTGGGACTTGAAGTATGGCAGAGAACTGATGAGATCTTCCCGAGTCAAGGGAAGTACACAATTGAGATCTTGAGGAGATTTGGCATGACAGACTGTAAGTCCATGACCACACTGATTGTGGCGAATCTGAAGAAGTTGAGTGAGTCTTCTTTCGATTCAGACTTGATTGATCCGACTATGTATCAACAACTGATTGGATCACTGATGTATCTAGTTAATACCAGACTTGATATTTGCTATGTAGTGAATGCACTTAGTTAGTTCATGAGTCAACCGATACATATACATTGGGTGACTGTGAGGCATGTCTTGAGATACTTACGAGGCACAGTTGGATATGGCCTCAGATATGCTTCTAGTATCGACATGAGATTGCAGGGATATGCCGATTCAGATTGGGCAGGAAGCACAATTGACAGAAAGAGCAACTCTGGATGTTGCTTCAACCTAGGATCTGCCGTGGTTTCCTGGTGCAGTAGGAAGCAAACTTTTGTGACCCTGAGCACCGCAGAAGCCAAGTACATTGGAGTATGTACGACAGTACGCGAAGCAGTGTGGCTTCGCAAGCTCCTTGCAGGATTGTTTGGTGTCAGATGCTGGATCCCACCGTGATACATTGTGACAAGCAGAGCTGTGTGAAGCTCTCAACGAATCCAGTATCTCATGATAGTACTAGACATGTTGAGATCAAATATCAGTATATTCGTGATATTATGCAGAGGAAGGCAGTGCGAGTGGAATACCTTCCTACCGATGACCAGATTGCAGATGTTCTCACCAAACCCCTTTCCAAGTCGAAGTTTGTGTACTTTCGTGATAAACTTGGCGTGACGGAGAATGTCCCTCTTGCTGAGAGGGAGTGTTGATGATTACAGCTTCGTGAGACATTCTCCAGGTCTTCTTCCCAGAGCAGTGGGCTGGGTCAACCTGTGCCTTCTCCATATCTTCTCCCCAATGGACTGAGCTCGGTTGACCTATGATTGGTCTTCTCCTAAGTTGTGTTGGGTTGGGTTGACCTGAGACGAGTCTTCTCCCCAGGTGGATGGGCTGGGTTGATCTGTGGGGATGCCCTTGATCTTCTCTCCATATCAGGCTGGGTTGAACGCTCCTCTGAGACTCAATTGAGCATGACAGTTGTTAAAGGAGTGGCAAGATGTCCTGGGAGGGCACCCAACGTTCCATGGGAGCAGACCATGTGGACATGTCACTTGGGAGTTGACCAAGTGGACACATCATAAGGGAGCAACCCTTGACGGTGATGATGACTTGCTCTAGTGGGTCGTAACCCCTAGAAGAGATGAGGACGTTCACACTGGGTGCAACCATGTGTGACATATTGATGCAGTCTTTCAATATGATGACCAGAGACAAGAAGAAGCCCAACGTCTTGTGTATAAGACCTAATCTGCTAAAGTCGGCCTGGATGAAGAGACACCTTTTGGAAAGGATAAAGTTCTCATTGGACTTGTATAAATAGAGAGAACTATCTCTCATTTTGTCATATCACACTTGGATCAGTTTCTCTCTCTTGTGTAGCGCTAGCCTCTTGGGATTCTAGCACACTTCTTCTTGGTGATTGGATTTTCTCTTGGACAATCTATTATCTAGTGAAAGGTTGCTGTTGGGTTTTTTTCCCTTGTGAAGAAGAGTTTCCCAGGATATTTCTTGTGTATTTTGTGCATGGTTATCTTCTTGTGATATTGGATAATTGTATGATGCAATTAATGCTTAGGGTTTATGCCTCATGATGCTTATGCTATGCAAAATTGAATAGAATGTTAACAAGTTGATCAAGCATAAAAATTCAACATATCTGAGCTTTCTTGGTGAGTCCTTCCTCCCCCAGTCCTCATAGTAACGGTAGATAGCTTCCTTGGCCCTATCCATGTCCTCATACAAGTATCCCATTGCAGGCGTCACACCATCAACCAATCGAATAACCTTTACCAAAGGTTCACTAATGGTACATACCTCACCTACTCCACTCCAGAATCTCTGGTCATGTCTCACAATTTGGGCTATGGCTTGCCCATCTTGTTTGGTGCTATAGACACAAGCAACCCACTCATCATAAAGAAACATTCTTTGTAACTCCAACATACTCTTGAGGAGCGACTGAAGAGAAATGAAGCTGATGGTGAAACATGTGATCGCGGGACACACCAACTCCTTGTTTCCTGTGAACCGTTTGATGAGTGAAAGAACAAATGTGTGATTATATATATATTTTGTCACTCTCTAAGCTGAATCAATGATTTCCTTGATCCAAGGAAATTTTCCCATGTCCTCTAGCATCAAATCAATGCAATAGTCAACACAAGGACTCCAGTACAAGGATGGATACCTCTCCATAAGCATCCTCCCAACAACAACATAATTAACAACATTGTCTGTGATGAGTTGGACAACATACTGTACGTGTATCTCTCGGATAAAGCGATCCAACAACTCACATAGTAATTGTGCATCTTTTATATATCCACTTGCATCAACACTTTTGACAAACATTGTCCCCTTGGGACAATTAACCAAGAAGTTTAGAATTGACTTGCCCTTCCCATCAGTCCACCCATCTGACATCATGGTGCATCCGGTGTTCCATGTTTCCCTAAGCTGAGCTAATCTTTGTGTGCAATCGACCTTTACCCCTTGAAGGAGACATCCTCTCAAATCATGATAGGAAGGGCCCCTATACCCCAGGTCAACAATAGAAACAACTTCAAACATGGAATGGTAGAAGGGGCTCTTGACAATGTGAAAAGGTATATCACTCCAAAGAAAATATTTGGCCACANTTTTTTGGTTAATTATTGACCGAATAGAAGGTTGCCCCCCAGGTGTTGACCTCGGCACAAAGAAAGGTGAGGTTGATGGGAGGACTGCAGAAATTGAGGGCCTTATGGATGAGGAGTGGGATTGTGGTCCCCCCCAGAGGCACTTGTTCCAATGTTTCTATCTGCAAGTTCATTTATGCGAGCCTCCTTCGTATCCCCCTTATAGCCATGTCAATGATTGCTTGGTTTGCAATACGCATAATTTTCGGGTTAGTATTGTCACAAGCATCCACATCAAACCCAAGGATTCTGGCAAGGTGGTATTTCAAGCGGCTAATTCCTCTAGAATTTTTTTTGCTGCAAAGATTGCATGTCAATATTTGTCTATTGGGAAGTTCTACTGGTTCACTATACATCCACATTTGATCCAATGGCTTTGACATTTTGTTTAGGTGAAAAGCTTAAACCTATGGCACAAAAAAAACCAAAATAAACACATGATAATGCAAAGCTTAATAAATAAGAGCTAGTTGAATGTGGAATGATTGAATCTTGCGTTCAAAAACAACATGAAGAGGCACATTGCAAACCCTAGCCTAAGTCTAGAAAAACAAACAAATGAAAGAGAAACATTTTATACATATTTGGAAATCTTGATGGTTTGAATCCCCACTTCATGATTTCTTCTCTAATGGCAACAAAATCCTTGGCTTTCTCCTTCTTGGACAGATGCACAATGTTTTCTCACACGTCTCTAGCTTTCTCACACTTTTGCAATCAAGCAATAAAAGGAAAAAAGCCCACCCGCGGCCTTAAAACCCAAATCCGACGCACTTTTTTGTCACTTAAAGTAGCAAGCCGACACATTCATTCGACTCGTGAATCACGATATATTGAATGTGTCGGGACACGTTCAATATATCGGATTTCTGGTGATAAATTCAATCCGATATATCGACCTGTAGTTTATCTCGGCGATAAATCCGATATATCGTTGATATTTACAACATTATGGCAGTTTATCTCGGCGATAAATCCGATATATCGTTGATATTTACAACATTATGCTAGTGATTCGAACCTGCCACCGGTCAACATGATGTAGGTCAGAGGAGGTAAAGGTCCGGGCAAGTGTTCATGTCTTTGGGCCGTGTGAATGTGAGATGCAAAAGAATGAGTGGTGGATTCGTTAAGGTGGGAACCTGGATAGGCAGATACATGAAATGAAGGAATCTATCTGGGGCTAAACTAACGGCCGATAATCTATGGCTTTCGAATAACCAAGCCTCAAGTGATCTATAGCGGGTGGGGTAGTGAATACCACATCCAGGACTATCTGTTCGGTCATCATGGACATGTGTTTAGCATAGTTACCAGATTCGACCAAATCAAACCAAGGAATAAAAAAATTTAACCAAAGAATACAAAAGATTTAAAGATCGAGTCATCTAGATAATTCTATTCGTTCCAGTGGTCCTTGCTCGTACTCGAGAGCGAATGAACTCCTGTCACATGCCTTTATTTTCCAGGCACTGAGCTTGTGGTCTCGTGGACATCATGTAGAGTTGAACAATCCTCCTTGTGTGCTGGTGCATTTGAACCTGTATCCTTAGTAATTCCGCCATGTCCCTGCGAGTGTAGTCCTCCGTTGTTGCTTTTTTTTTCAGGCACAGAGCTTGTTGTCTTGTGGGCACGGGACGGGTTGCGTCCACGGGGCTTCAAACTAAACAAATGCATCGCCTTTGAATGCCCTTTCATGCAATATATTTTATACCGTAAAAGCTTATTTCTGACCGTGAACGCTTATTGATTTTCTTGGTGCAGATAGATGCTTTACTTGGTGCAGGTAGATATCGCTCATGGCTGCCCAGTGGATCCTTCTCCTACGTGAACTAAAACATACTTGACCAAAACTATGAATCCTTCTCCTATGCTTCAGGAGACCGATTTGATATTTCCATGCTTAAAAAAAATTCTTAATGCTAATTGTGTTGCAATGTTTGTTATTGTTATGTTTCCATAACACAGAACTACTATTGCTGGAATTCAGAATCATGAATGATTTTTAAAGAACTCACTGGCAGATTTGGTTGATGCAGCTTATACTATTAGCAATCAGTGTGATGATCCTGACCGGCCTTCTCAAAGTATTGACAAGGTTATGAGAATTATCGCTGAATCTGCAATCCCTGCACCAGAGCATAGCCTATAGCTCAACTGTAAATCAATATTTCCATTAGCTGAGGCGATCCGGGGCCTTGCCTTGCCCTTTCGAACGATCTGTGAAGTGAATGAGTATTCAGGTTTGATCAAGGGCTGATTTTGCTTGCTTGGTGGGAGCCTCGTCATCGCTATCTATTAGATCTGATTCAATTTCTGTCGCAACTGTTGGCATGGCAAAGTGAAAGGCCTGACAACGATCTTTCTGCTTAGGCTGGCCTGGCTTTAAAATCGTTGAGGGCAATCCAGTTAGTTCAATACCCTGATTGCATTCCTTCGATTTGAGGAAGGGTAGCTGGAGTGAATTTAATGCTACCAGGAGTAGGATGGGTTTGATTGAGCTATCTTACCTTTCTCGGATGTGATGTAGCTTCTTTTTTGGACCACTTAGTTAGATCACTTCATAGTTACCAAATTCGAATTTGAATTCTTTTTTGAAATACTCAGTTATAACACTGAGTGTTAGGCATCTTAATGTGTTTATGTTTAGAGTTCAAATTAAGTTAATTTGTGTATAATTATCGAAACAATAGATCTAACACGAGGTGCACTAAAAGGCTCTACCTTGGATGCCGACACGTTCTTTTCAATTTTACCGGCCCACTCTTGAGCTTGCTCCAATGTAGTTGGGAATTTATCTCTCAAGATGAAACCAAATTGCCCATCGAATGCTTTGGTGTATTGGAGGATGGCATCATCTCTTTGTTTAAGATTATTGGGAATTTGTTCTATCAACTTACCAAACCTTTCATCAAACTCCTCTACAGTTTCATTGTCTCTCTTTTTCAACTCATGGAGTTGGGTTAGCATTATTCTACCATCCTTTATTATTGCCCATATTTCCATGAAGGCTTCAAGAAAGGCTCTCCAAGTTCTAATATTGTTGTTGGGTAAACTCCTATACTATGACTTAGCATTCTCCTCTAAAGATATGGAAAAGAAATTCATGGCTACATCTTCATGTTTATGCGAAGGGCATTGTAAAAAGGTGCTATGTGCTCTTGAGCTGTGGTGACATTATTGCTTGAGAGCTTTGGGAGCAATTTCTCATATTTATTAGGCAAATCATGCGGGTATCCTTGAATCCTAGACATGTTCAATGCCTTATATGCATTTATAACCCATGGTTGAGTGGCCATTGTGATTACTCTTGAATGATCAGTGAAAAGAGTTCTTATGTCTTCTAGGATTTTAAGGATATTGTTCGATGAAGCTTGAGAATTTCTTTTGATTCTCCTTCTATAGAAATTTTCTGGATCAGACTATCTATGGAAAAGCCTTTGGTTGGAACTCCTTGTAGAGTATCCACCACTTGGGTTTTCTTCTCGTGGAATCGCCACATAAGTAAAATTAAATAAGGATTTGGTTTCAAGTCATCAAAAGGGTTGAAGCTTAGACTTCCGATAACTAGGGAGAAAACTTTGTTCTCCGACAACGATGCCAGGATGTTATCATACAAACTTGCACCCCTTGTGCAAATCCCTCTCAAGGTACTAAGGTTGAGTGCAGCATGGAAGAGTTGCCATTGTCACCTAGACAACTACTTCCCTCATTTTAGGTTGGGACAAACCCAACACAAGGGAAC
>SNQJ01S0077236.1:36531-59261 GCA_010110895.2 Picea sitchensis | reverse complement strand
ATATGGACCGTTCATTATAAGGTCACATATCTAACGGTAGAGATTATGTTAGGGTTTTTTGCCCTAGAAGGAAACCCTATTTTATGAGGGAAATGTATCGCGGCTATGGTTGATGGTGAATATTGTATTCTAAGAGAGGAGACTGTGAGAGAAAGAAGAGGAAGTTACAACGAGTTTTGCTGTAGGCTATATCCCTTCATTTGTTGGATAATAATAAAGGAAGGACCTGGTAATTTCTCTGGTGGACGTAGCCCACAATGGGTGAACCACATAAATCTTTGTCTCTCTTGTATTGTGTATCTTCCGTGTTTTATTTTGACATTTGTTTTATTTTATTGCTCCGCGGTCCTGTTTTTCTAACAGGTAGCATGTCATATTTCGAACCTTCCTTATTCTTCTGTGTAGTCAATGTTATGTCCTCCTTCTGGAATTCTTGTCAGGATTCTATAAAGATATCATTTTCCTTTTGCGTGTCAAACTTCTTCTTGGGGTCAGGGTTCTTCTTTACCCATTGGTTCTGCGCCAGGTCCTGTCGAACTATGTCATTTCCTATTTTTGTTCCTCCTCAAGTGAATATGTTGATGTTCCATCTATCATCCCTTGCTTCAGCTGAAATCCACTGAATATTCTCGTTATTTTGGTTCCTTTTTTCCTGGATCTTTACGAGTAGTGTTGGACATTCCTCTGTACTATTGTCTGAAGTGTGACAATACATACAGGTCACTAGTGGTAGTGGGAATTCCTGTGCATAATGTCCTGGTTGCTGGTAATTGTGACACATGACTGGTCCTCTCCCACATCTGAAACCTCCTCTGGCTCGTCCTTCTCCTCTATAGGATACGCGATCACCTCGTGGTGCATTATATTTTGGTCCCTGACTATACTGTGCGGTATTGTACTAGGGCTATGTTGGGTTGTACTGTGGCCTCATGTTATTATAGGGTTGTTGCGCAGTATGTTATTGCGCAGTGTTGTATTGTGCTAGGGATTGAGTGAACTGTGGTGTTTCCTGCCCAATCATCATTTTTGTCTTTACCCTGTAGGCGTCTGAGGTTCTTTCCTACATCAGCTCCATAGTTTTGCAATCTTTGTCGTCATGGCTGACTGACTTGCAAAAAGTGCAATATGATTTCGTTGGTACTGTTTGGTATTTCTTCATCATCGTGCAATGGTAAGGGTCATGACTCGATTTATTGCATATTTCACACGATAATTCCCCCTATGGTAGCGGGTTTCGAATCCCTGTTTCCATATACTGCGCAAATGTCGGACATTCATTTTTGTGGTGTCCTTCTGTCCTGCATGTGGTACACCAAACGAATTCTCGTTTGTCCTTGTTCTTATTCTGGTTTAGCTGAAATGTTAAGTACTTCAGATCCTCTTTCAGTTCTTCGATAACTGGGTATGTTTGTTGATACTGATTCTCTTCCAATTGCAAGGCTACCTACAAAGCCTCTACTTGTGTTTGAAACTTATGTTGTCGTAGTGGGTATTTTAAGTTTGGGAATAGTGAGTTGATAAACAGGTGTCGATGTTGCATCTTGGTCATGAGGTATTTTAACTTCCCTTTTAGTTGCTTGAACCTTTGATCAATCTCCCATACCGATTCTCCTGGTTTTTGTCTTATTTCAATCATCTCATTCATATACTAATCCTATGAGCTTAGCTTCTGGAACTCATTGATTAATAGTTTCTTAATTTCGTTTAGTGTCCTTGTCATCCCTAGAGAATTGTTCATGTCTAGACTCATGTACTAGTCTAGTGTGCGATCTCTTAGCGTGATCGCTAGCTGCATGAGTTTGGTGTTGTCATCAGTGATCTTCTTTGCATGAGGGTCTTCTGTTGCTCCTCCTCGAAACTCTGGTAATTTGATAGTAGGGTTGTGTCCTACCATTTTGATTACTGAACTATTACCTCCTCCGCGCAGTGTGAATACTTGACTAAGATTACCTAAACTAACTCCTCCAATTGTTGCTCCTTGTGTAGATGTACTTTCTGCTGTTGGACTTCCTCCAAACTTTGGTTGCCTAAATGGTGGTGTTCTCTGTGGTGTATTGGTCATGCATGGGTTTATGGGTTCCACACTGACATTGACCTGAAAGGGGTGGCTATCTTCTTCTCTCATTCTTGGGCCTCTGGTTTTCCTCTCATAGGTGGTGTGCAGGATTTCCTCAATCTGCTCCACATCCCGTAGATCCTCTACCTCCTCCTCATCACATGTCAATCCCTCCCTTTCAGCTACGGCTCTCTTCTTGGTGTTTATCTTATATTTGTAGGGTTCTCTGCTACATGTCATTCCTGATGATGCCAAGATCCACTTGAGTTGGTCATCATCCATTGAGATCAGGCCTAAGGGTTCCTCTTCCTTCTTCTCTTTATCCTACCCTCCTTCCATTCTTCCTTTCTTTGTTAGTGCTTCCCCCCTTCCCCCATGCACGTAGGGAAGTATAATTGTCTAATTCCATTGTCATTACACCTTTGTTATAAAGAAGTATCTTGATAGAAGTATACAAGGATCGAATATACCTTCCTCTAGATCCTCGTACAAATTCTTGCTCAGCTGCGTTGTATGACTTTGTTGTGTCTACCTCAAACTCTGTGATGAATCCTGACACAATACTATCAAGCCAAAATTCTACTACACGGGTGAATTTATTGTTCACTTGCTGCAGTTGTTGAATCTGTACTAGAGTCCAATGTAGCTGTCGAATCCAGTTCGTTGGGTGATTATCCGTTAATCTTAAGATCCACTCCTGTAGTAGATGAGGAAAATCACAAAAAAATATTTCATTTAAATCCGTAAACACATATTTATTCAGGTATCTACGTGGTGTGATTTTAGGGTTTTTATTGTCTTTGTGTGCAAATTCTATCTCTTTAGTGCTCATCCAACCCTCAATTTCTTCCCTCGTGGGGTTCCAAGGTCTCCACATTCCCTTCTAACAGCTCATTGCTTCTTCGATGGTTCTTGTCCACTCTATCTCATCTACTCAGTCCTATCTTGTTCCTCTTAACCCGACAATGAAACCATTTGTTGGTATATTTTATCTAAGTTATTGACCCAAGGTTCATGTCATTCAGGATTCCAACAAAGCTTCTAACTATCATCCCTCCTGGTAAACCAGAAGGAAATGCAGTTCCTAGAAGGTACTACGAAGTCTCACCCGAGATAGCTATAGATGGTTGACTGTAAGACTCAGGTGTTTACAGTATGGGACAGAGTAGGGGATAAAGGGTTTCTTGATTACAACCCTGTTCTGTAAATCGTTACTATAATCTACTTGTTCCTAGGAATCACATGCATATAAGTCAAAATATAAATAGATTATGATAATGAATTTGGTTATTCATCAATTATAATCATCTATTGATGAAAGAAGTTAAAGATATGCATAAATTCAATGCATTACATAGATATTACCATGGTTCACCCCTCCTGGGCTACATCCACAAAGATCTGGCTTTTGGCTCTTTTATTATGGCGGTTCTTGATTTCCTTGCATCGCGCGTTTACAGTGGTCTGCAAAAATGGGTAAGATCTATGTGAAGCGAACTACATCGCACCAGGCTCTATAGCCTACAGTCTAATCCTTAGATATACCTTCCCTCTTATCTATTCTTGATCAACAACTTACAAAAATTGGTTCATACAACTAAAAATCCTTCCCGCATCGCCGATAACAATACTCGGAACAATCACACAATGATAATTGTAATCCTCATAAAAACTAACATAACATCAACAATGATAACAACAACAGCAATAACCACACCCTATATGATACTTTTGTATATATATACATTTCGGCCTTTTCAGCCACTTACAAAATATTACCAAAACCCCAACCCTTCTTACGCTAGGTTTTTCTCTCATGCGCGTGTTGTTCTTCCTCCAGCTGTTGCTTTCCTCTATGCACACTTTCTTGCATTCACTTGTGTTGATATTTTTCTAGTTGTCACTTCATTTTCCTGCATGCTTTCTTTCCCATGATCGTCCTTATTTCCACTTTAGCCTGGTGCCAACATTCATCCTCAATGCATATGGCCTTGGTCCACTCCTAGTCATGAGGTGTATTAGGAAAAAGGATTAGTGATTCTTTTCTTTCTTTAATTTCAACCTTTCTCAACTGATCACATGGTATTTGATCTTGGTTGCTTGATGAAACTGAGCTTGTGTCTTCAAGACAAATATGGGGTTGATAGGGAAGTTCATCACAATTATAAGTGCTTGGGAAACTGCATTCTTTTGTGTTGTCTTATGATTGTAAGGGATATTCATCATAGCTTGGATTATGGTGCCAATTTCTTAGTTTTTCACCCTCTAAAATTAGATTATCATCATTTTCTTCTTTTTCAGCAACAAAAATATGACATGACGGTTGAAACAAGCTATTGTTGCTTTGATGTGAAGGGTACTTCCTGATATAAGGTCTTCAACAGACTGTTCATGGAAATCATCTTCATAATCATCATACAAAGGTGAATCAATGACCATTTGACTATTAATGGCTGAGAGAATTAGTACAATATCTAGGACAAGTGGTTGTTCAATGAAAACATCCTCATAGTCATCAAAACTTGGAAAATCATGGCACACTAGTTCATTAACAATAGGAGGGATTACAACAACAACTGGTAAGATATAAATTCGTTCATGACAATATGCAACACTATTCTCATGATGAAATAAATCTGAACCTAAGATGACCTCTTGACATAAAGAATCGAGAAAAGGAGGAGAAAGGGAAATAATGGATTGTTCATATTGATCTTTCTCTTAGGGACCTAGATTTTGACATGAGTGATGCATTTATTCTTCAAATTTAGGAAAAGAATTATGAAACAAATCATTTAAGTCCTACTGTCTACAATCATCCCCTTCATCATCACTACTAGAGGAATCACTTGTTGAATGCTGAATATATGATGCATACCCCTCACAACAATTCTCAAAAAGTCTTTCAGTTGGATAAATTATCTTGCAATGAGAATAAAAAACATCATGAAAGTCCTTCAAAGAGGAAATACTAGAAGTAGGGAGTGTTCTATACCATTGCCTCACATCGCCTTCCAATGAATACATGAAAATTTTCATCAATATATCTTCATGATGGATGTCAAGTTGTTGCATAAAAGCATGAAATTCATGAACATGCTCAAAAGGGTTGTCATCCCCACCTTCATAAAATCTGGGCAGCAGATCTTTTCATTCATCAATTTGAGGCACAGGATGTGGATAACCATCTATGGCTGATAAATTGAGTGGTGCAAACCTCCTAGCCAGGATAGCCTTCATATCCATTTAATTTGTCTCATCCCCAATGGAGTCACCAACAGATTTTGAACAATGGAGTCATCATTGTGAATGTGCAGTATTGAAGATGTCCAACTTTAGTCACCATATAAATCTAGATCTATGCAATGTCATTCTTCCCAGGGAGCTTTTCAATCTGCTCAAATCCGTCCCTGGCAACGACGCCAAAAATGTTATCACTGAAAGTCACACTTTGACTGCTAAAGTGTAAGCTCAAGACCCATTAGAATGTAAAAGATAATTTTTGTTTTGAATAGGTGGATCAACAATATGGATAAATAAAGAGAGAGGGATGCAAACTATAGATCAATAGGCTGCACCAATGGGCAATGGAGTCACAAACATCCTACCCATCGAAGGCACAAAAGTTGCTCAACAAAAAACAAGATTATATGTTGATAGGTGGAAGAATGAAGAAGGAAAACATAAGATGGAATGTTCAATAAACATATATCCTCTCAATTTAATGAATCAACAAATACTTGAATATAAACAATGATTGATGGGCAAAATACAACAGATCCTCTACTGCTTAGGGATCCATAAATCATTGACATCCTTTGATCCTCAAATATGCAATATATTCAAATAAGAAGAAATATAAAAATAAGAGTTACAATCTGAAATCACAACTCTCATGAGTCTCCAATAACAGTAATGCTTAAAATCATAAAATGCCCATAGGCTTACAAATAAACACACACAGAAAAAATGCCTACTCCTACTCTCTCTAGCCTCTCTTGGCTCATGAATCCCCTTTCTCCAAGAGATATATCCTTTATTAAATAGAAAATAGCATCCAAATAACCTTACGAGGTCGAATCCCATATCCTCCATTGGATTCTAAGCCTTGGAGATAGGTGGCAACAATCAAAGAGACAAAAATCAAACAAACTGCTAATTTTCAGGAATTTGTTGGAAGTCATTAATAAATTGTTTCCACCTCATGCATGAGGCCTTTGATTGAGATAAATATTAGGTGCAGATGTCCCTTGACCCATAACTAATCCTTGAGAATCCATTTGAATCCTCCTTTACATGTGGCAACCTCCCAACAAGGTGAATATCGAAACTATGACCGCTATAGGAAATTCGGTAGCGTCGTTGTGTAGATTCGGTAGCGCTACTTACATGTCTAATATATCTCAAACCATAAAAAAAATTGAAAAATGGAGAGATTTTTTTTTTATTTGGAATGTTATGAACAAAACCCTCCAGTTTTCAAAAATACCTTCTAAATTGTTCACAATCAAGATTTTAAGTTAGTGACTCAAAACTAGTAAAATAACTCTGCACAATTCGTTTTCTGCCAAAACTGGTAGCGCCTTCTTGTGTGTTTGTGTGCGATTGGGTAGCGCAAATGCATGAGTTATTTTGATGCTTGAACTTGGAGATTTGGAATAACCCAATATAATTTAAATTTTCCCCAAAATAAATAAAATATCCCATAACAATTGTATTCATTTGCCAAAATGAATAATGAAGGATTTATGCAACGCTGAGGCATAATCCAATCTTGTGCTAACAAAATCTACTAGAAGGGTATTTTTCTGTCCATAACTTTTTGAATAGAGAAAATATTACTTTTGCGCTCCTCAAAGTCGTTCCCCATGTCAAATATTGGTGGGAAACGTTCTGTGAGCAAAAGGAAACAAAGGAAACCTCATTATTTTTAGTCACAACCACTTGGGAATCCTTCAAGGATGCTACTAAGGAACAATACTACCCTATCAGAATTTATGATTACCTATAATACCAAATGGACCAAGAAAGAGACCAAGTAGTGCTAGATTGCAGCAAGAAAGAGACCAAGTAGTGCTAGATTTCACAAATATCTTCCATACCTTGCGCACCAAGATGGGTATCAAAAATTCAGAGCGACATATGGTGCTCAAGTATCACAGTGCTCTACATAGATACATCTAGAATGAAATGGAATTTTTGGACATCTCATCCTTGGGCATGACCTACCACTATGTTGTCAAAATCGAGCATAAGCTCAACCAAAAGACGCGACAATTTGGGCCTGGGAACCCCTCACAACAAAAGCCAAGAAAGGGCGGCCCCAACCCATAGAACAAAGGACAGAGAAAAGATGGATAGTATAAGAACAACCAATCCAAGCCATAAGAAAAGAAGGACAATAGAAAGACAAAGAAATATACTGGGAAGTGGTGCGATTTCCATAAGAGCCCTTGGCATAACACTATTGACTGCTGCTCAAAGAAATCACTGGTGGCCGAAGTGAAAGCCTCTGAATCAGATGCATATTTTGACTCTGAGCTAGAAGCAGAAAGGGGAAGATGGATCATTGACATGGAACCGAGTTCCACTGTTGCTACCACCAAGCTCCAGCCTGGTGAACCAGACAAGACAGAAGAAGGAGAGCGCCTCATCCATTCATAGATGTGGGTAAAAGGCACCCTGATACACTTCATCATTGATAGCAGTATCCATAAGAACCTCATCTCAACAGAGGTCATCAAGTAGCTGGCCCTACCAACAACGTTGCACCCACAACCCTACACCAATAGATGGCTCCACCAAGGAAGCGATCTTCGCGTTAGCCAACAATGTCGACAGTTGTACGGCATCAAACCCTTCAAATATGAGGTATTGTGTGATGTTGGTCCTCTCAAAGTTTCTGATGTTATTTTGGGCCAACCTTATTTATGGAAACATCATGCTGTATATGAGTCTAGGCCTCGTAGTGTTATTGTTACTTTGAACAGGAAATTGTACAGGATACCCGAGGTAGCCCCACCTAGTGTTATTTCCTTGATCCTGTTAAGAAATGCAGGAAGTTCATCTCTCAGATGGGGAAGTTTGTCTTCTTCATGATTCACTCTTAGAATAAGTGAAAGATCACAACCACATCCAAGATATCTATGCCTGACCTCTCCACACAACAGAAGAAAGTAGATAAGGTCGTGGAAGAATACTTGGATATCTTCTCCTCACCTATAGGGGTACCTCTGCACTTCCAAGTCAAGCACCCCATCGGTCTAACCCCTGACGCACCACTGCCCAATGGGCTAGTTTATCAATGTTATTTGTTAGAGAATGAGGAGATCAAGCGATAGATCCAAGATCTGCTCCACAAGGGGCACATCCATCCCATCTCATCACCTTGCGGGAGCCCAATCATATTGGTACAAAATAAAGAAGGAACCTAGAAAATCTGTATTGATTACCGGTCTCTGAATAAAATCACATTCAGAAATCGGTACCTGATTCCCTAAATCGATGACCTCCTTGATCAACTCATGGGGGGAAAATACTTTAGTAATATTGATTTGAAGTCTGGCTACCACCAGGTCCCGATAGAATAGACATGTGTATGGAAGACCACCTTCAATTCAAAGGAAGGCATTTTTGAATGGTTGGTCATGCCCTTTCATTTGAAAAATGCTCCAACCACTTTCATGAGGATTATGGACGATATCCTATGACCATTCACCAATACTTTTGTAGTGGTGTATCTGGATGACATTCTAATTTACAACAAGACTTGGGCCGAACACTTGCATCATATCCAACAGGTTCTGCACACCCTGCGACAACACAAGCTATACACCAACTTGGAAAAATGCTCCTTCAGCATGGAAAGGGTCCATTACCCAGGCTACATCATTGATCATCATGGTGTACATGTGGATCCAACCAAGATCCAAGTCATCCGTGACTGGCCAGCCCCAACAACACACTGATATTTGGAGCTTCTTAGGCCTTGTCAATTTCTAGCGTAGGTTCATGTTGGGATTCTCCCATATTGCATGGGCCCTCAACCAAATAAACAGGGGTGGTGGTAAGGAAAAATTTGTATGGGGCTGGTCCCAACAACAAGCATTTGATGATTTGAATAAGTTCTTATGCTCACTACCAAACCTGGATCATCCCTTTGAGATCGAGACAGATGCTTCATACTATTCTTTGGGTGTCATTCCCACTTAGCACGGCCACCCCGTGGCCTATCATAGTGAGACACTGTGAGATACTATCCATAAGTACCCTACTTACAATAAATAAATATACTCCATTATGCAAGCCTGCCACTAGTGGAGACATTACATTCTTGGGAAGGAGACAGTCATCCACACTAATCATAAGCCACTGCAGTTCATGCAGACACAGGGAAAATTGTAGAATGACCGCCATCAAAAGTGGTCCACATACTTGTAGCAATTCCACCTCAACATCAAGTATAAAACAAGAAGCACCAATCACGTCGTTGATTTCCTCAGTAGACCGCCAATCACAACACTCACCATGGTGCTAGACTCTTGCAGCCATGAGACATCTGGATGGCCCCAACTCTATGAGAGAGACCCTGACTTCGCCACCACCTACCAAATGTTGGGTGCAAACGCAGTTGTCGATAATTTCCATCTTCAGGATGGGTTGTTGTGTCTTTTGGGCCATATCTATGTTCCATCAAGTGAGAGCATGAAGCTGATTTGGGAAGCCCACTATAGTTGGGTGGCAGGACACTTTGGCATCGAAAATATAGTGGCGATGCTACAAAAATATTTCTACTAGCCAAAACTTTGACAGGAGGTCAACAAGTATATTAGGTCCTGCACTGCCTACACTATTGCCAAACCGACCACTAAGAAACAAGGCTTGTACACCCTTCTTCCTACTCCTGAAATGCCATGGTAATCCATCTCAATGGACTACATGTCGGGCCTCCCATCCACCAAGCAGGGAAATGACTGTGTTTTTGTGGTTGTTGATCGCTTTTCTAAGATGGAAATTCTAGTTGCATGCAAGAAGAGAATTAGAGCAGAGGCCACTACCAAGATCTTCTTTGAATGAGTTTGGGTACATTTTGGAATCCCACAAACCATTGTCTTAGATTAGGATAGTTGATTTCTCAACACATTTTGGTCGAGTCTCTCGTCACTGCTGGACACCAAGCTCACCAAATCCACGGCCTTCCACCCCACGACAGATGGCCAAATCGACATTGCAAATCGAATGATTGTGCATATCCTTCACATGTATAACTCAAATCACCCTTGCACATGGGATGAGAGCCTCCCCTATGTCTATCATAGCTACAACCGAGCCCTTCATAGCTCAACCGACCATAGCCCCTTTCAGGTGGGGTTGGGATTCTAACCATTGGGCCCCATAAATGTTGCACTTCCCCTTGCGCTCACCTCGATCGACTCATCTCCTGATCCAACTGAAGATGACAAAGCCACCTGGTTCATTGAGTGTATCCAGTACATCCACCAATAGGTTTAGGATATCCCACAAAAGTCCAATGACAAGTACAAATAACACCATGATTAACATTAGGTGCCACATAAGTTTAAGGTGGATGAAAAATTTTGGTTGCACTTGTAGAAATAAAGCCTTATAGGACCCCATTAGAAGCTCCTCTCACTCCTTTATGGGTCATACACTATCACCAAGGTCATGGGGGATAATTATTTTGAGCTCAACATTCCTCCTTTCCTTGGCCTACACCCAGTGTTCAACGTGGATCTCCTTCGCCCTTACTTCCCACCATTATTGGACACCTCAAAAGTAGCATAACAACTGAAAACAATAGAGATCAACCCCAGCTAAATACAATAGACATCTAATGATCTAATTGTGTACATATAGATCAAGGGAACTTGACAACAAAGGATCCAACTTTATCGAGTCGTCAAAGCAGGGCAGCTCCTGCACCAAGGCAAGTGGCTCACCTGGGGCCAAATTCAACAGAAATTTCCTTGTATGATGGAGGACCTCAACGCAATGGAGACCTTTTCTTCCTAAGGAGGGAGGATTGATCAATATGGATATCGGTGGCTACCCACCTTTTCTAACTGGCTCAAAATAGTTTTCTAAAAATTTTGGTAATTTACTATTTTTAGTAGTTTTAACTATCGGGGCCACTTTGAGGGACTAAATGAAGGTTTTTCAGGATATATCTTCTCAATTATATCCAGAGGCATGATTGAGCCCCAAAAATTAATCTCCTCAATGATACCTTTCCAATGGGCTATCACACGCCTAAAACGAAGATCATATGCAAAAGTTACAACCCTGGAAAGTTGATGTACTAACTTACCCAAACGGGGCCCACATGAATTTTGGCGCTTCATCTCCTAGGGTTAGGTTTTTGGATGTCTAGGCTTTTTGGCATTATTTTTTAGTGTAAAAATTACTTCAAATCTTCATTGTAATCTTCTTATTGCGAATGCATGCATTTGTCACATCTCTTCTCAGAGATAAGCTACCACCATTCCAACAAGCTTGTTTCCGCTCCATTTTATAGTTTCAGCTTATTTCATTATTTAACAAAAAACCAAATTTAAAGATAGTTAGGTTCACAGGTGAAATATCAAGGGCCGAAGCCTTTGAACACTGAAAAAATATTCCATGTAGGAAGAAATCAAAAGATCATGAAGAGGAGCAACAGAAGCTATCACATTGGTTGTGGAAAGGAGCCCGAATCATTAGATCAACGTCCAGTGAACAAAGGAAGTGCAGAGGAGAGGGAAAGATCCCATCTTCTAGATCTGAGCATGAAGGACCAACGACCATTGGATCCATAGGTAAGTGCATGAGACTTAATCCTTGTGTATACAGGAGGGTGGACTTGTCAAAGTCCTAAAGTAACTTGGGAACATCCATTGTCAAGTAGGACAGGTGGCGTGAGATCCACCACTTCGAAAGTTTGTGGACTTGATCATTGATCAAGGAGGAGGTCGAAAAATTGTTGATCTTCTTGAGGAGGCCAAAGTCCTGAATCAGTAGAAGAGTCATCCATCAAGGCGAGACATGTGGAAGAAGATCTTCCACTCCAGGGAAAAGCACTCCAAGAGAAAGGAGTGTTTGAAGGAGAAAGAACTCTCGAAGGCTGGAGAGCCAGAGTTCATAAAAACCATCCATTTCTTGAGGATAGGTGTCAGCAGATCTTCCACTCTAGAATATAGTTGTCGAGGAGGAAGAGAGAGCTGAGAATTGAAACTCCCGAAGGTCGAAGAGACAGAATCAATCGTAGCCATTGATTTGAAATGGATCTATGTGTCAACAAATCGAGGAGATCTGGGATCGTGTGTGGAATGGAGAAAGAAGGTAATAAAGGAGGATGACTAGTAGCCATTGATTGAGAGGCATCACCAAGGGATTGGAGAACAATGATCGTGCTCAATTGCGGGGCCGAAACATGCTCAGGTCTTAAATTTTCTTGAGTGGGCCGCAATTTCAAGCATGGTTTTAACAAAGGGATACATGGAAGTTGGAGGTGAATTTTGGGGAGAAACATGGGTTGGTATGAAACCACTCTTTCCCACACCCAAGACCAAATGAATTAAAGGGATAATGAAAAAGGGGCTAGCTCTTGAAACTTGGTGTTTTGGAAGCGTGCAGGAATAACCTGCGGGTCTGTCAGGACCTACACACAGAAGGAAAGGGGACTTGCGTAAGATTAATATGGGTCTATCAAAGAAAAAAAGAGTCAATTTGAGTCAGCATATTGAAATATCCTAGATCGAGAGGTCGCAGAATCCCAAAAGGGTAGGGGGGAATGCATCAGGTATGATGCAGGAGCATCGCTCCACCTCAGCAACACGCCAACATTCCAGCACATCTGTGCGTATTTCATAGAGGGAGAGGCACCGACCCTCCCATTTTTAAATTTTAAATCTAATCCCATACAGATTCATGCTGCAAGGTCGCCTTTAATGGTTGATAGGTCAATGGATATAGGTTTAATTCAGACTATATGGCCATTTACGAGACTTCAATGTAATAGGTGAGGTTAGGTGGAGAGGATAAGCTCATAGAGCCCTTTTTTGTAAATGAGAGAGAGAGAGAGAGAGAGAGAGAGAGAGAGAGGGAGAGAGGGAGAGAGAGAGAGGGAGAGAGATCTTAGGATGAAGGTCTTAGAAGTAGATCTAAGAAGAGAGTTCTTAGAAGAAGAACTCAATATAGAGTTAGAGTAAGAGGTAGAATAGTTCTGGGAGAGATCTTGAGAGAAATGGGACTCTGTTGCAGTCCAGTTTTTGTAAACATTTGTATAGACACACAAAGATAATAGAAAATAATTTTTTCCTGCATATGGTGTGTTTATGTATTTGTGTTTATTTTTATACTTTTATATGTCATTCATGTTTTGAATGTATGAACTAGTGAAGTATTGTATTAGTTTCAATTGTTTATCGTCTTTGAGTTCCAAGTGCAAGGAGTGCACAGTTGTCTGCAAGGAGTGCGTTGACAGAGGTGAGTTAACCTCATGAAATATCATGAGAGATACCGTTGAACCTTCATCAGTAGAAGTGCAGGGAGTGCACAGGAAGAACTCTATATTTATTTTAGAGAGAGATGGAGTTACTGAGAACTCTGTAGAGCTCTTCCAGGTGGGAACGAAGTGGGTGCAAGTGTGCACATAGAGAAATCTTTGTCAAGTTAAGGGAGAAGAGTATCAGAGGAATATACTCACAGACCTATTGAACACTCTGTAGAAAATGCTCAACAAGGCATTCTTTGAGCGAGAGGTTTTGAGGAGGGCATGACATTTTCCTTTGGAAGGAAACAGAAGGGCCAAGACTCTCAGGAGATTTAGTAATCGAAAATATCAGAAGAGATAACACAAGGAGTGCATAGGAGATAGACTTATTCCAAGTCCTTAAGCTCCAAAGAGATAACGTGTTCAAGAGTGCAAGAGAGACCCAAGACAGTCAGGTCTGTAGGTGAAATATCAAGGGTTGAAGCCTTTGAACACTGACAAAATTTTCCAAGTTGGAATAAATCAGAATCTCAGGAAGAGGAGAAACAACAACCATCAGATCGGTTGTGGAAAGGAGCCCGAACTGTTAGATCAACGTCTAATGAACAAAGGAAGTGCAGAGGAGAGGGACAAATCCCATCTGGTAGATATGAGTGTGAAGGACCAATGAACATTGGATCTGGAGGTAAGTGCATGAGAATTAATACTTGTGTATATAGGAGAGTGGACTTGTCAAAGTCCTGAAATCCCAAAGTAACTTGGGACCATCCATCATCAAGGAGGACAGGTGGTGTGAGATCCACCACTTCGGAAGTTTGTGGACTCGATCGTTGATCGAGGAGGAGGTCGAAGGACCATCGATCTGGTTGAGGAGGCCAAAGTCTCGAAGTATGAGTAGATTCATCTATCAGGGTGGGACACGTGTAAGAAGATCTATCACTTCAGGGAAAAACACTCTAGGATAAAGGAGTGTTTGAAAGAGAAAGAACTCCCGAAGGACGGATAGTCAGAGTTCATCAGAACCATCCATTTGTTGAGGAAAAGTGTTAGCATATCTTCCACTCTGAAATATAGTTGTTGAGAAGGAAGAGAGAGTTGAGAATTGAAATTCCCGAAGGCCAGAGAGCCGAAATCAATCATAGCCATTGATTTGAACTAGAGCTACGTGTCGACAGATCGAGGAGATATAGGATCATGCATGGAAGGGAGAAAGAAGGAAGGAAAGGAGGATGAATAACAACCGTTGATTGAGAGGCATCAGAAATGGATTGGATATCAATGGTCATGCTCAATTGTGGGGCTAGAACACGCTCGGGTCTTAAATTTTCTTGAGCGGGCCACAATTTCAACCACAGTTTTAACAAAGGGATACGTGGCAGTTGGAGATGAATTGCGGGGAGAAAAGTGGGTTGGTTGCCTAGTCCTATAATCATTCGTTTGCGCAAGGACATAGCCCAGGGCCATATGAAGGAAAAAGCTAATGAAAAATGGGCTAGCGCCTGAAACTTGGTGTTTTGGAAGCATGCAGGAATAGCCCACGGGTCTGTTTGGGCCTGCACAAAGAAGGAAAGGGGACCTATGTAATATTAATAGGGGTCTAGCAAAGGCCCAAAGAGTCAGTTCAACTCAGCATATTGAAATATCCTATACTGGGAGCTCACAGAACCCCAGGAGGGTAGGAGGGGTTGCATCACTTTCTTCACTTCATTTGGTTCTAGAAAGGACTATCTATTCAACCCAATATTAAACAACGAGAGTCTAGAAATAATTATATTTTGTGCTTCATTTCCCTATTGGATGATATCCCTTTAGGATCCTTGAACACTCCTCCATGTGGATATATAAAATCCTCCAATTGATGTTTCGTTTCTTTAGTACAGCCGTCCAAGGAGGCCTTTACTCTTATTGACTCATCCTCAATCCAATTTTATCTTAAGAAAAGTAAAATATATTTCTTATTGGAACTAATCGATTTGTTGGCTTGGTCGAAACTTACCAGTGAGATATTTGACATTCATTTATGTGCCTTGATGATGTAGTACTTCCCATATTTGATTAGTAAATACTGGTTGGCTCTCCACTAAAGTTTCCATCCCCCACGTACATCTAGGGGATTCTAAAAACTACTACACATATGTAAAGGGGTACTACATCCAATTCCACTTCATCAATAAAATCAATACTTGAAACAAATGTTATCTTGCACTATTTCAGAACCTTGATCTATGCATCCTTGTTTACACAACCAACTATATAGGGGATAGGATGATAGTGAACTCTCAATCCAATCCTATTGACCAAATATGTTGATATGAGATTATTTTGTGAACCATAGTTGAGTAAAGGTCTTATTGACTTGAATCTTAATGTGGAAAATATTGGTCATCACCCTCTCTTCTTGATGATGAAGGCTATTGAGATTCACCTCCTTCTTCACTGATGTGAAAACAATATTCTTATCCACATCAAATTTGATTTCAAATTGATTTCTCAAATTTGTGGCTAGAAGATTCATTTTCTTTGCTTCCTTCTTATGCTTCTTTAGGTTCAATTATGGATGTAGCTTCTGATACTTTTCCTCAATGTGGAAATAAATATTTCAACGATTTCAATGGTTTTTGGTATCCTTGCACTAATGTATAGTGGATACCATCTTCTTACTCTTTCGCCCTTTCTACTTCTTCTTCCTCTCCTTGGAAGCTTCATGGTGCTCTTTCTTCTTGGAACAACTTGGCTTCCATTTTTTGTGGCCTATGTTTTCTAGATAATGTGCCTATACACATGCCTCATCCACTATCCTTGGCTTGAAAATAAACACTTGATTTCATAGATGGCTATGCAGACATCCAAGATACTGAGGAATACATCTAGATTCTTGGGAGAGATACCGAGCATGATGTAAATCTTTCTAAACTCAATGGTGTACTCATATACACTCTACCCTTTATTCTACCTGAATTAGTGCCACTAGATCCATTCATCCTATGCATACCTGATAGGGTAGAATTGGGACTTGATGAGGGATTTTAAGTCCTCCCACCTAGTTACTAGAAGATCACCCTCCAGCCTAAGTGCTTGTTTACGGATTTCCCACTACATTAAAGCATTTCCCTCTAGATTTAGTCTAGAAAATGATATATTTTATTATTCATCTATATAGTGAATGCTAAAATAAACTTCCATATTGAATAGGGACTATGAAGTGTTTATGGAACTGGAACTCGGATTCTCCTTCTCGAGTTTTTTTCATGACTTCATTTCTAGGTCTTCATTATCTCTCAGTTTCTTGTTTAATATGATATCTTAGTTCAAGCCTCCAACTTCTATGAATGGTCTAACCTTTCTTGTTAGAACGACCATGAGGAGGTAAATATTTTGAGATATGTTATACACTTTCTATTCTAGCCTCAAAAATATATTCTTTCTTGGATCTTAAGGGTCTTTATTAACATAATTGTCAGTCATGGATAGGGCTCTATGAATTTCCTCTTAAACCAATTCCTAAATACCTGGAACTTTCCAAAAGTTCCCAAAGAAAACCTTCTCTAATACCATTATGATATGTAAACTTTCATGGATATTCCACTAGATAGTTCGTCACAACATATCTAATAAAATACTGAAATATTTACTATGAAGGTTAATTTTCTTTAGATCTCAGACTCTTTCATTACTGATTTTTTCTTAAAATGTATGAAATAGTTAAAATGTGAAAAATAGAGAACAAAAATAAATGTACACACACCATCCATAAATAAACACAATATATAACCTAGAAACCCAATATGGGAGAAAACCTAGCTAGAAGGTGAGGCTATTACGATGAAGCCTACTATCCATTTTTTTTCACATCAAAGACATCAAAATTGAGACGAAGTAAGGTTTCTTCGTAAGTGAGACTGACCTCTCTTCTATCGCACGACATAGAAAAAATTTCTTCGTACAATCAACATACTTTCATCACAAATACGTGGTAAGAGCGACCAAGTTACGACAAACGTGGACCATAATCAACCAATTTTCATAGTCATTATCATTGTAGGTTTGTCGTACAAGAAACCAATATAAGTAACCATTTTTTTAGAGTAACAACCCACTTGCAACGAACAAGGAGCACCATCAACCACTATTCAAAGCCATTGTCATAATAGGTCCATCATATGAGCGACTATTATTCATTACTACTTCAATGATAGAATATCTAATGTAAGAAAAACTTGGAGAAAAATCGACCACAGTTCAAAGTCATTGTCATTGTAAATCGTTGTAAGATGGACTATTCGTCATCGTAAGTTTGTTGTAAGTTTTTCATAATTTTGTTGTAATCTTGTCGTAAGTTTTTCGAAGGCTCGTCATATGCTAAAATAACGAATGATGTACTTTCACCTAGGTTCATAGCATGAGTGACAAGATAATGATGTGTGTGCTTTGTTGGAAACAAACTTTTAGTCCTACTATCAAAGAACACCTAATCGTACTATCGATACACATTTAAAGATTCATTGAAGTGTCGATGTGATTTTAATTAGTTAGAAAACATTAATACTCTCGGTGTCATATGGTTGAATTTCCCTCGATACTGTCATCACCAAATTATCTTTCAGGTGTAGGTGGTATGAAGGCAATAGGTTTTCGGTTAACTTTTCTTGTGGCTTGATATATTATACATAATATATATAGAAAGAACAGAGTCTCTCAAATGTGTAAGAACATAGAAAAAAAACTATTACATTTTGTAACTTTTAAGGAGAAGTCACCAAATGTTGTTATTTTAGAAATCTAGTAGTTGCAACGTGATCATAATTGACACAGAAATCCATTTGTTGCAATACAATCATAACTTACAAAAAAATATAGTTGTTGCAACACATCGCTGCAACAAAATCATAATAGATGCATAAATCTAGTTGTTGCAACACATCACGATGCTATAACATGATCATAACTAATGTGGAAATCCAATTGCTACAACAAATTGTGATGTTGCAATAGGTTCATAATTGACGCAAAAATCTATTTTATGAAACACATCACGATGATACAACATGATGATAACTGACACATACATCCAATTACTACAACACAATAATAACTAATGAAAAATTCTAGTTGCTACAACATCATCATAACTGATGCAAAATAATAGTTGCTACAACGCATCGCAATGTTGCAACAAGCTCATAACTGATGCATAAATAAAACTACTGCAACTCATCACAATGATGTAATATGATCATAACTAACATAGAAATATAATTGTTCCAAAACATTGCAATGTTGCAACATGACCATAACTGACAGAAAAATCCAGTTTCTACAACATGATCATAACTCACATAGAAATCCAGTTGTTACAACACATTGTGATGTTGTGGCATGATCATAACTAATGCATAAATCCAATTTCTGCAACACATCAGAATGTTGCAACATGATCATAAATGATGCATAAATCCAGTTGTTGTAACACATTGTGATGTTGCAACACAATCACAACTGACACCAAAATATAACTGCAAGAATTAGCAATGTTGCAACATGTTCATAACTGAAGCATAAATATAGTTGTTGCAACACAATGATAATTGACATAAAAATTCAGTTGCTTCAACACATTGTGATACTGCAACACAATCATAACTAACGCAAAAATCTAGTTGCAACAACACATCACGATGCTGCAATGTGATCATAAATGACATATAAATCCTATTGTTGCAACACATCGTGATGTTGCAACATGATCATAACTTATGCAAAAATCTATTTGTTGCAACACATCACAATGTTGCAACATGATCATAACTTGCGTAGAAGTCTGGTAGTTGCAACACATCGCAATGTCACAACATGATCATAAATAACAAAAAAATCTAATTGTTGCAACGTGATCATAACTGATGTTGAAAGTCAGTGGTTGCAACATGATCATAACTAACAAATAAATCCAGTTTTTGCAACACAATCATAATTGATGAAAAAATCCAGTTGTTGCAACAAATCACGATCCTACAACATGATCATAGCTGACATAGATATCCAGTTGTTGCAAAATATTGAGATGTTGCAACACAATCATAACTGATGCATGAATTGAGTTATTGCAACACATCGTGATGCTGCAACATGATCATAACTGACACATAAATGCAGTTGCCACAACACGATAATAACTAACATAGAAATTCAGTTGTTGCAACAAATCACAATGTTGCAACATGATCATAATTGACGCAAAAATTGAGTTGTTGCAATACAATCATAACTAACACATAAATCCATTTGTTGAAACACATCACGATTTTGCGACATCCGAAGAATATTTAATAAAGGGACAAGTTGTTGCAACACCCCAAATGCTTATGATGTTGCAACATCTCCCTACATAGTGACACCTGGTGATTTGGTGGTACTCTTTATGAAGAATACAACACTAGGATGGATGACCATTAGTGTGGCCACCAAGGACATGACATGAGTTGTCGGTGAAACAATACACCTCATGACAACATGCCAACCCACGTGAACAAGATATACAATAAACAAGGTAATAAATGAAAATGTATACACCACTATTTTACACATTGCACAATGTTTAATTAACATTGAGTTGTGTTTCCCGATCTAGACACCCTTCCATGCATCATAAATAATTTCCCACGAATATTGACTACCATATTTACATATTAATTAATTACATTTAAAATGCATGCGATCAATCTCTCCAACCACCAATCCCATGATAGGAAATCATACAGCCCCACCACCTCACCATTTCCATGCCCACTCAATGAAAATATCCAATAATTCCACCTGGAACTTCTCCTTCCTTCGTCGACTTTCCATTTCCAAAAGGTGGTGAATACAAACCTTAAGTTATTTCCCTCAATAGAATGCTACAACTAGACCTCTACAACCTACCAGTAGAATTCATGAACATTGATATAAGAATTATGTCAGAAACCCATGGCTGGCTCTATCATTCTCCATGAGCCAGATGAAAGATTTCTCCGATATGATGATGAAGTATGGAGGATTTTCCATGCCACCGGATGGACAATATATTGAAATATTAATATTGGGATTTGAGGAAGATGTTTCTTTATAATTTTCACTTAGTTTGTAGGATTATAGGGCTTGGGTATGAGGTTTTCCAATTACAGTGGATGAAGGGGAAATCATAACATTAACACGGTTTCCATGGGGTAGGGAACAATGATTTTCCCCAAAATTAGCGTTGCCCACTATGAATGAGGAATTCATGTAGGATGGAGACGAATTGGTAAATAAAGGGAATTCGTTTGCAAGAAACTCCCTGACACCTTTTTGGGAAAAGGTTGCATACCATATCCAAAAATATCTTACGTTTGAGGAGCACTTTGGAATCATGTTTTGGTATCACTTGAAGCTATTGAACCACTTTTGTTGCCAAAGGTTAGTTAACATTCTTTTTTTCCTTTGGAAATTTTTATAGTATATGATTCACCATGTACACAAGGTTAATAAAGAACACTATTTTCTCTCTCATCATGGGCTCATTAAGCTCCTCGCAAAACATACATTGGAGTGAGAAAACCATGCATGGGAAGATTTTGTGGGTCTCCCTCCTTTGGTTACAAATAAAAATAGAACACCGGATGAAGAAATGCGAGAAGTTATAGAAAAGAGAAAAGTTTCAGGACAACCTTCATAGGGGTAGGGAAAAGACCAAGAATCCTCCTATGACCACATAATTAAGATCACAAGTAACACACACCCCAAGAGAAAGGCCCAACCCACACCGAAGAGAAGATCCAAAATGATACCTGAGGTTGCTCCAAGGAAGAGGAGAACACACTTGTATAAAATGAACATCCTTGTTTACACAAAAGAACCAATATGAGAATAATAATTGATGAAGGAAATAAACATCCCCGCTGACACAAAATAACTAGTAGGAGAAGAAACCCATGTTGAAAAATAAGCATAAGTAGGGGGAATTGAACCAATTGAAAAATAACCTTGTGAAAACAAAGCCCCTGTTGAAATGTAAGAACCAATAGGATTAAACATAGACTATGCCACAACATAAGGCTAGAACAAGGATTCTGCTGCAAAATGAGGAGAGGATAAGAGTTTGGTTGCAATACAAGGGCCAACAAAGAATGTAAAATAAGGGCATATTGCAACACCTAAAAGGAAGAATCTCAAGCATAAGAGGTGGAAACATATTCTAGGTAACATCTTTAGGCCATTATATTATGTCCTGTACACAAAAAAACCTCAATTTATGGAAAATTAATCAAATATTGAAAAAGGAAGTGAGAACATTGAGGGTCTAATTAGAAAAGGACCAGTCAAGCCTCAGACATCTTACCCAAGTGGTTGGACTTGACCACCAGGTTTGTGAGAATCTTGGAGAATAATTTATTGCATCGATTAGAGAAACATGGGATACTGGGAGAACAATGGCACTTCTTGAACGAGTGGATGGTAGGACTCAGATTGAACCAACCTCAATGGACTACCAAGAAAAACAAACAAGAGAGATCCTGCCTGCCGAGCAAGTGAATGTTGAAACTCAAACTGAGGTATATTTGAATGAGGACCATGGAGAACATACAGAGGAGGTAATTCCTCATGAGCAAGTCAATAGATAAACCAAGACAAAAATTGTTGTTGAATATGTTGGAGTCCAAACATACATTAATTGTGACTTCAGGTTAAGATCCCAATTGGCTAACTGGAAAATCCTAGATGATACTCATGAAAAAGGAATAGTCCCCCTAGAATAATACAAACATGCCATGTAAAACCTTAGACAGAGATGAGCTAATTAATTGGAAATTCATTAACGTAAATGGGAATAATAGAAGAAAGATACCAAGAGGGTATCTGAGCTACAATCCCAAGTGAGACTCCTGGAGGAGAAGAAAGGGAAGATGACCTCCCTCTTGGGATCCATCCTCACTTGTAGAAAAAACTCTACATTTTATTTAGTATTCCTAAATGAGAGGTACTTTATATTCCATTTTAGAGGAGTGATAGAATGCAAGCCATATAAGGTGACCTCTCCAAATACCTTCTTGCAGGTATATTATGAGGGAAACAAATAAGATAAAAACTTTTTGTGTGAACTTTACTAGCACAACATCCTCCTAGATTTTGAGCCACAATGGAGTCCAAATCCTTTGGTGGGAGACA
>SNQJ01S0077236.1:0-35864 GCA_010110895.2 Picea sitchensis | reverse complement strand
GTCAACGGAATGGTTGTCATAACGAGGAGGGTCGTTACAATAAAAGGTCACATCCCTACTGATCTCAATGTGATGGTGACCTAGTATATAGATTCTGAAGGCCTTGGATACCTGACAGTATCCCACAAATATTTCCTTCTTTCTTGAAGGTTCGAGCTTGTTTCTCTTCTCTTTCGGTATATGAATAAATACTGGGCAGCCAAATATTTTGAGATGGCTTACCTCTAGCTTATTTCCATTGAACATCTCTTCCGGGATCTTGAGCCCAAGTGCACTATGGGACAATCAGTTCCACACATATACAAATGCCATTGTTGCTTCTTCCCATAAGCACATAGGAAGATCTTGATCATGAATCATAGTCTTCACAGCTTCCATTATCATTTTGTTCTTTCGTTCAGCTACACTGTTTTGTTGAGGATTATAGGGACTAGTGAGTTCCCTCTTGATCCCAACATCTTTGCAGAAGTTCATGATCTCTTTTGAGGTGTACTCTCCTCCTTTATCCAACCTGAGTATCTTGATATTTATTTCAGAAATATTTTCTATCAAGGCTTTGAATTCCTTGAATTTTCCACTAATGGAGGACGATGGCATTGGGCCACACACATCTAAATAAATGAGTTCTAGGACTCCTTATGCTTTGTTGTCTGTCTTCGGAAAAGGGTTCTTTATGTTCTTCCCTTATGCACATCCATTGCATACACCTTCATGGTATAATTTTTAGGGATTATGCAGTGTGATAAGTTATAGGTTTGATGGTGATAAGTGTTAATTATTATTGGTAGGTTCCATAATTGAGTTATAATTTAAGTATTGGGTGTTATATAACATATAGTTATTGTATATATATATATATATATATATATATATTCACCATAAACATTTGAAGTTTCTTTTAACTTGTAGGCATAACAAGCTATACTATATAGTATTATGCACAACCCTAACACTTGGCAGTTCTAAAAATATCGAGCAATTTAAAAAAGGGCCAAGTGACATTCCATTATTGGCTACTAGAAATGAGAAAAATGCAGTTTAGCTTTAGGAAGATTAAGTGAGATCTCTCTCTATATCATTTTTATTCCTAGTATTTCTTGTTAATGATAGTTATGTTAAAACATAAAAGGTGTTCCCTTCTCAATAGGTTTTGTAGATTTTTATTGTTGTGTTTAAAACCAATATAAAATACTTTGGCTCTGTACAAAGATTAGATTCGTATTTTAGATTAAGAATGTGATTGAATACAAATTTATTCAAACATTTAGTACCCAATCCAAGTCACTACTATATTATTGTTTTCACAATGCTTGAGGTTGGGATGGTGGAAGCACTGGACTTGAATGAACATACCACAATGATCAACACTTCAAAAATTTTAATTTCCTATTTTTTTGACATGGAAGATTTTCTTGTTGTAATGTTGTTGTAGAAAATACAATATTTAAATCAGTAGAAACCTGAATCAAAACCCATCATAAAAAAACCATGTTTTGAGATGCAACTTTTACAACAGATTTAGATTCATTTCAATAGAAAAATAGTGGATGGGAAAAATGATCATATTGTCCAATCATTATTTTCCATGATTGTCAAAACTGAATATATATGCTCAAAATATCTTCGAAATAATCTTCCTAGAAAATCCTTGAAATCTACCCAAGTCATCCTTGAAATATGTCTAAAAAATCCCTGAAATATGCCCGGAACGTCCTAGGGATGACGAACAAGTCCCCGAGTCCTAAATGGAGTGCCCAAAAATTTGGGTAAGTTTCCTAAGGGTCCCCAAGACCCCAAAATGTGGGAATTACAAGTATGTGAATTTATTTTGGGGGGATAGGTCCCCATGAAATGTAAATTATATATAATATATAATCAATAAAACACAAGAAAACTTAATTGAAAACCTATTAATCGACATACACACTTCGTCCGAGATACAAACCTATATGATGAATATGTCAATGAATATCCTCTTTCTTTAATCATGTAATCATTTAATGAAAAACTTATGCATACGCTTATGATTAATCTCAGACCATTCACAATATTAAATAACTAAACAACACAACTGATAAGGACAAGAAGTATGAAAATTCTAAAAACAAAGTAATACAACTTAGAGTTGTAGAAGAACATAAACTAATACACAAAAATTCAGAAAGAGTTATCAATCTTCATAAATAAAAGCTATACTTACAGTACAATAATACTTGAATAAGGAGGGGGGGCTACATCATTAGGAGAGGTAATAAATAGAACCTTTAATCACACACAGAGATTTGGATGATCATTTACATGAAAAATATAGCACGAGAATCAAAATAGAAACTTTATTACTTTTGAGAATCAGAGTTCAATATTACAATATTTGATGCCCCTTTTTAAAATCAAGTTGGGCCTTTATACATTTTACATCATGCTTTGTTTAGCAAGAAAGAATTGAGGAAAACCATGAGGATATGGGATCCTTAGTCTGTTCTCTAATTCATTCAACAACTTGAGTAAGATAGACATGGTGGTGTCCTTCGTGACCCAACATATTCCTTGACTAGTGAAATCTTGTTGGAGTGGTTCCCCATACCTTGGACTAATTGTTTCCAACTATATTCTTGTCATTTCCTCTTTTTCCTATTTTCTTGTGATTCTTGGGATGGTGACAAATTTCTATAATATGGTTGTCATAGCTTACAATATTCATAAAAAAATCATTGGTGTCGTGTTGTAGGAGTGGAAATTAAAGATAATCAGTGTCATGTTGTAGCCACTAGGATTTGTGTTGTAGAAATAGTTCTAGAATTAAGTTGAAACAACATCAAGTTGTGTTGCAAAAACTAGGAATTCTATTGCAACAAGAGAAGATCATGTTGCAACAACTAGGAATTGTGTTGCAACAACATAAGATCATGTTGCAACAACTAAGAACGGTGTCACAACAATGTAAGAATGTGTTGCAACAACTTCCTTGCTATGGCTGTGACATACCTTCTGTAATAGTATTTAGACACATTCATTAGTAAGCATGAAAAGGTCAACATTACCCATATTTACAATATAAAAATCATCTAAAATAACAAGAGTTGTGGTAGACAAACTTGGGGAAAAAATATGTTGTTATATTTGAGATCTAGATGGGATAATGGAAAAAGGTAGTACAAGAAATTGAGATAAGGGTGTGAAAAAAGGTGTTATTTTAGATGCCCATCATCTCCCCCAACCAAAATTGTTGGATGTCCTCATGCAACTACTCTAATCGTTCAGAATCTAAAAGAGAAGTGGTGGAATAAAGACTGCTTATGCTAAAATATTTATTTCCATCCTCATATGCTAAGTAATACCCTCCATTCCCTTAAATGTCGTGCCAATAGTGTTTCTCCTCCATTTGTCCCAACTAATATTTTTATTGATACTCAAGGGAAGGAAACAAAAACATTGGGTATCAGAATCTCATCCCTATTGGGAGATTTCCACATGTCTTCATGCACTGAACATATCTGCATACTCATTTCAAATCCACTGTGAAATTATGGAAATTTAAGGAATCCCTTTTTATTATCTCTATTGTTTCATGTTCTTATCTTTTTTTGTTTCCCTGCAGAGCATATCACATAAAAATTCGATGCATTTTACACAGTCATGGATGTATTCTTTTATATTATTATCCATAAATTTTTCATGTCATTTAGAGTTATCCCATGCATAATGTGATATGAGAACAATATTGAGCTTATGGAACTCTCCTCTTACCCAAAGTTTGCAACATTCATGATTCTTCTGAGCAAAAAACAAATCACTCTTCCACTTGGCTTGGTTTCTCACAAATTATGTGAATTCCCCTAACTATATGTCTCCCACCAAAGGATTTGGACTCCATTGTGGCTCAAAATCTAGGAGGATGTTGTGCTAGTAAAGTTCACACAAAAAGTTTTTATCTTATTTGTTTCTCTCATAATATACCTGCAAGAAGGTATTTGGAGAGGTCACCTTATATGGTTTGCATTCTATCACTCCTCTAAAATGGAATATAAAGTACCTCTCATTTAGGAATACTAAATAAAATGTAGAGTTTTTTCTACAAGTGAGGATGGATCCCAAGAGGGAGGTCATCTTCCCTTTCTTTTCCTCCAGGAGTCTCACTTGAGCTTGTAGCTTAGATACCTTCTTGGTATCTTTCTTCCATTATTCCCATTTACGTTAATGAATTTCCAATTAATTAGCTCATCTCTGTCTAAGGTGTTACATGGCATGTTTGTATTATTCTAGGGGGACTATTCCTTTTTCATGAGTATCATATAGGATTTTCCAGTTAGCCAATTGGGATCTTAACCAGAAGTCACAATTAATGTATGTTTGGACTCCAACATATTCAACAAGGATTTTTGTCTTGGTTTATCTATTGACTTGCTCATGAGGAATTACATCCTCTGTATGTTCTCCATGGTCCTCATTCAAATATACCTCAGTTTGAGTTTCAACATTCACTTTCTCGGGGGGCAGGATCTCTCTTGTTTGTTTTTCTTGGTAGTCCATTGAGGTTGGTTCAATCTGAGTCCTACTATCCACTCGTTCAAGCAGTGTCACTGTTCTCCCAATATCCCATGTTTCTCTAACTAATGCAATAAATTATTCTCCAAGATTCTCACAGACCTGGTGGTCGAGTCCAACCACTTGGGTAAGACGTCTGAGGCCTGACTGGTCCTTTTCTAATTATACCCTCAATGTTCTCACTTCCTTTTTCAACATTTGATTAATTTTCCATAAATTGAGGTTTTTTTGTGTAAGGACATAATATAATGGCCTAAAGATGTTACCTAGAATATGTTTCCACCTATCATGCTTGAGATTCTTCCTTTTAGGTGTTGCAATAGGCTGTAGCACCCGTCCACAGGGTGCTAAGCAATTAACAATTTATTCCAACACATACACAATAACAACTTCGTTTTAACATAATTCCATTTTCATTTACACCATTATTCTATATCTACTCAATGATAAATTTAATAACATGATGAAATAAGTAGTAGGCTAACTTTAAGATTTAAGAGCTTAAAACATAAGTATACTCAAAACATCAATAACAAAATATCACTGAAAAATACCTCCTCCTTAGCTTGTCGAAGCTNACATACAAATAGGCCTAGAGGTACACATCTCAATGTCTAACAAAGTCTAAGTGACTCAAAACAAATGCTAAACTTTTGAATTATCAAGATTAGTAAACAACAATGTTCTAACTACCTAAGGTCAAAATACGGGGCATTACATAGGCCCTTATTTTACATTCTTTGTTGGCCCTTGTATTGCAGCCAAACTCTTATCCTCTCCTCATTTTGCAGCAAAATCCTTGTTCTAGCCTTATGTTGTGGCATAGTCTATGTTTTATACTATTGCTTCTTACATTTCAACAGGGGATTTGTTTTCACAAGGTTCTTTTTCAATTGGTTCAATTCCCCCTACTTATGCTTATGTTTCAACAGGGGTTCCTTCTCCTACTAGTTATTTTGTGTCAGCGGGGATGTCTATTTCCTTCATCAATTATTATTCTCATATTGGTTCTTTTGTGTAAACAAGGATGTTCATTTTATACGAGTGTGTTCTCCTCTTCCTTGGGGCAACCTCGGGTATCATTTTGGATCTTCTCTTTGGTGTGGGTTGGGCCTTCCTCTTGGGGTGTGTGTTACCTGTGATCTTAATTATGTGGTCATAGGAGGATTCTTGTTCTTTTCCCTACCCCTATGAAGGTTGTCCTGAAACTTTTCTCTTTTCTATAACTTCTCGCATTTCTTCATCCGGTGTTCTATTTTTCTCTATAACCGAAGGAGGGAGACCCACAAAATCTTCCCATGCATGGTTTTCTCACTCCAATGTATGTTTTGCGAGGAGCTTAATGAGCCCATGATGAGAGAGGAAATTGTGTGCTTTATTAACCCTGTGTACATGGTGAATCATCTACTATAAAAATTTCCAAAGGAAAAAAGGAATGTTAACTAACCTTTGGAAACAAAAGTGGTTCAATAGCTTCAAGTGATACCAAAACATGATTCCACAGTGCCCCTCAAACGTAAGATATTTTTGGATATGGTATGCAACCTTTTCCCAAAAAGGTGTCAGGAAGTTTCTTGCAAACGAATTCCCTTTATTTACCAATTCTTCTCCATCCTACATGAATTCCTCATTCACGGTGGGCGACGCTAATTTTGGGGAAAATCATTTTTCCCTACCCCATGGAAACCGTGTTATTGTTATGATTTCCCCTTCATCCACTGTAATTGGAAAATCTCATACCCAAGCCCTATAATCCTACAAACTAAGTGAAAATTATAAAGAAACATCTTCCTCAAATCCCAGTATTAATATTTCAATATATATTGTCCATCCGGTGGCATGGAAAATCCTCCATACTTCATCATCATATCAGAGAAATCTTGCATCTGGCTCATGGAGAATGATAGAGCCAGCCATGTGTTTCTGACATAATTCTTATATCAGTGTTCACGAATTCTACTGGTAGGTTGTAGAGGTCTATTTGTAGCATTCTATTGAGTGAAATAACTGAAGGTTTGGATTCACCACCTTTTGGAAATGGAAAGTCAACGAAGGAAGGAGAAGTTCCAGGTGGAATTATTGGATATTTTCATTGAGTGGGCATGGAAATGGTGAGGTGGTGGGGCTGTATGATTTCCTATCATGGGATTGGTGGTTGGAGAGATTGATCGCATGCATTTTAAATGTCATTAATTAATATGTAAATATGGTAGTCAATAGTCGTGGGAAATTATTTATGGTGCATGGAAGGGTGTCTAGATCGGGAAACACAACTCAATGTTAATTAAACATTATGCAATGTGTAAAATAGTGGTGTATACATTTTCATTTATTATCTTGTTTATTGTATATCTTGTTCACATGGGTTGGCATGTTGTCATGAGGTGTATTGTTTCACCGACAGCTCATGTCATGTCCTTGGTGGCCGCACTAATGGTCATCCATCCTAGTGTTGTATTCTTCATAAAGAGTACCACCAAATCACCAAGTGTCACTATGTAGGGAGATTTTGCAACATCGTAAGCATTTGGGGTGTTGCAACAACTGGTCCCTTTATTAAATATTCTTTGGGTGTCGCAAAATCATGATGTGTTTCAACAAATGGATTTATGTGTTAGTTATGATTGTATTGCAGCAACTCGATTTTTGCGTCAATTATGATCATGTTGCAACATTGTGATTTGTTGCAGCAACTGAATTTCTGTGTTAGTTATTATCATGTTGTGGAAACTGCATTTCTATGTCAGTTATGATCATGTTGCAGCATCACGATGTGTTGCAACAACTCAATTCATGCATCAGTTATGATTGTGTTGCAACATCTCAATCTATTGCAACAACTTGATATCTGTGTCAGCTATGATCATGTTGCATGATCGTGATTTGTTTCAACAACTGAATTTTTTCATCAATTATGATTGTGTTGCAAAAACTGGATTTATTTGTTAGTTATGATCATGTTTCAACAACTGAGTTTCAACATCAGTTATGATCATGTTGCAACAATTGGATTTTTTTGTTAGTTATGATCATGTTGTGACATTGCGATGTGTTGCAACTACCAAACTTCTACGCAAGTTATGATCATGTTGCAACATTGTGATGTGTTGCAACAACTAGATTTTTGCATAAGTTATGATCGTGTTGCAGCATCACGATGTGTTGCAACAATAGGATTTATATGTCATTTATGATCACATTGCAGCATCGTGATGTGTTGTTGCAACTAGATTTTTGCGTTAGTTATGATTGTGTTGCAGTATCACAATGTGTTGAAGCAACTGAATTTTTATGTCAGTTATCATTGTGTTGCAACATTGTGATGTGTTGCAACAACTGTATTTATGCTTCAGTTATGAACATGTTGCAACATTGCTAATTCTTGTGGTTATATTTTGGTGTCAGTTGTGATTGTGTTGCAACATCAAAATGTGTTACAACAACTAGATTTATGCATCATTTATGATCATGTTGCAACATCCCGATGTGTTGCGGAAATTGGATTTATGCATTAGTTATGATCATGCCACAACATCACGATGTGTTGCAAAAACTGGATTTCTATGTGAGTTATGATCATGTTGTAGAAACTGGATTTTTGTGTCAGTTATGGTCATGTTGCAACATTGCGATGTTTTGCAACAATTATATTTCTACATTAGTTATGATCATATTACATCATTGTGATGAGTTGCAGTAGTTTTATTTATGCATCAATTATGAGCTTGTTGCAACATTGTGATGTGTTGTAGCAACTGGAATTTTTCATTAATTATTATCGTGTTGTAGTAATTGGATGTATGTGTCAGTTATCATCATGTTGTAGCATCGTGATGTGTTTCATAAACTGAATTTTTGCGTCAATTATGAACCTATTGCAGCATCACGATTTGTTGTAGCAATTGGATTTCCACATTAGTTATGATCATGTTATAGCATCGTGATGTGTTGCAACAACTAGATTTATGCATTTATTATGATTTTGTTGCAGCGATGTGTTGCAACAACTATATTTTTGTGTAAGTTATGATTGTATTGCAACAACTGGATTTTTGTGTCAGTTATGATCACGTTGCAACTACTAGATTTCTAAAATAACAACATTTGGTGACTTCTCCTTAAAAGTTACAAAATGTAATAGTTTTTTTTCTATGTTCTTACACGTTCGAGAGACTCTGTTCTTTCTATATATATTATGTATAATATATCAAACCACAAGAAAAATTAACCGAAAACCTATTGCCTTCATACCACCTACACCTGAGAGACAATTCGGTGCTGACAGTATCGAGGGAAATTCAACCATATGACATCGAGAGTATTAATGTTTTCTAACTAATGAAAATCACATTGACACTTCAATGAATGTTTAAACGTGTATCGACAGTACAATTAGGTTTTCTTCGATAGTAGGACTAAAATTTTGTTTCCAACAAAGCACATACATCATTATCTTGTCGCTCATGCTATGAACCTAGGTGAAAGCNTACGACAAGCTTGCAACAAAATTATGAAAAACTTACAACAAACTTACGATGACGAATAGTCCATCTTACAACGATTTACAATGACAATGACTTTGAACTGTGCTCGATTTTGCTCCAATTTTTTCTTACATTAGATATTCTATCATTGAAGTAGTGATGAATAATAGTCGCTCATATGATGGACCTATTATGACAATGGATTTGAACAATGGTTGATGGTGCTCCTTGTTCGTTGCAAGTGGGTTGTTACTCTAAAAAAATGGTGACTTATATTGGTTTCTTGTACGACAAACCTACAATGACAATGACTATGAAAATTGGTTGATTATGGTCCACGTTTGTCGTAAGTTGGTCGCTCTTACCACGTATTTGTGATGAAGGTATGTTGATTGTACGAAGAAAATTTTTCTGTGTCATGCGATAGAAGAGAGGTCAGTCTCACTTACGAAGAAACCTTACTTCGACACGATTTTGATGTCTTTGATGTGAAAAAAATGGACAGTAGGCTTCATCGTAATAGCCTCACCTTCTAGCTAGGTTTTCTCTCGTATTAGGTTTCTAGGTTATATATTGTGTTTATTTATGGATGGTGTGTGTACATTTATTTTTGTTCTCTATTTTTCACATTTTAACTATTTCATACATTTTAAGAAAAAACCAGTAATGAAAGAGTCTGAGATCTAAAGAAAATTAACCTTCATAGTAAATATTTCAGTATTTTATTAGATATGTTGTGACGAACTATCTAGTGGAATATCCATGAAAGTTTACATATCATAATTGTATTAGAGAAGGTTTTCTTTGGGAACTTTTGGAAAGTTGCAGGTATTTAAGAATTGGTTTAAGAGGAAAGTCATAGAGCCCTATCCATGACTGACAATTATGTTAATATAGACCCTTAAGATCCAAGAAAGAATATATTTGTGAGGCTAGAATAGAAAGTGTATAACATATCTCAAAATATTTACCTCCTCATGGTGGTTCTAACAAGAAAGTTCAGACCATTCATAGAAGTTGAAGGCTTGAACTAAGATATCATATTAAACAGAAAACCGAGAGATAATGAAGACCTAGAAATGCAGTCATGAAAAGAACTCGAGAAGGAGAATATGAGTTCCAGTTCCATAAACACTTCATAGTCCATATTCAATATGGAAGTTTATTTTGGCATTCACTATATAGATGAATAATAAAATATATCATTTTCTAGACTAAATTTAGAGGGAAATGCTTTAATGTAGTGGGAAATCCGTAAACAAGCACTTAGGCTGGAGGGTGATCTTCTAGTAACTAGGTGGGAGGACTTAAAATCCCTCATCAAGTCCCAATTCTACCCTATCAGGTATGCATAGGATGAATGGATCTAGTGGCACTAATTCAGGTAGCAGAAAGGGTAGAGTGTATATGAGTACACCATTGAGTTTAGAAATATTTCCATCATGCTCGGCATCTCTCCCAAGAACCTAGATGTATTCCTCAGTATCTTGGGTGTTTGCATAGCCATCTATGAAATAAAGTGTTTATTTTCAAGCCAAGGATAGTGGATGATGCATGTGTATAGGCACATTATCTAGAAAACATAGACCACAACAAATGGAAGCCAAGTTGTTCCAAGAAGAAAGAGCATCATGAAGCTTCCAAGGAGAGGAAGAAGAAGTAGAAAGGGCGAAAGAATAAGAAGATGGTATCCACTATACATTAGTGCAAGGATACCAAAAACCATTGAAATCATTGAAATATTTATTTCCACATTGAGGAAAAGTGTCAGAAGCTATATCCATAATTGAACCAAAAGAAGCATAAGAAGGAAGCAAAGAAAATGAATCTTCTAGCCACAAATTTGAGAAATAAATTTGAAAGAAAATTTGATGTGGATAAGAATATTGTTTTCACATCAGTGAAGAAGGAGGTGAATCTCAATAGCCTTCATCATCAAGAAGAGAGGGTGATGACCAATATTTTCCACATTAAGATTCAAGTCAGTAAGACCTTTACTCAACTATGGTTCAAAAAATAATCTCATATAAACATATTTGGTCAATAGGATTGGATTGAGAGTTCACTATCATCCTATCCCCTATATAGTTGGTTGTGTAAACAAGGATGCATAGATCAAGGTTATGAAACAGTGCAAGATAACATTTGTTTCAAGTGTTGATTTTATTGATGAAGTGGAATTGGACATAGTACCCCTTGACATATGTGTAGTAGTTTTTGGAAGCCCCTACATGTACGTGGGGGATGAAAACTTTACTGGAGAACCAACCAGTATTTACTAATCAAATATGGGAAGTCCTACATCATCAAGGCACATAAATGAATGTCAAATATCTCACTGGTAAGTTTCGACCAATCCAACAAATCGATTAGTTCCAATAATAAATATATTTTAGTTTTATTAAGATAAAATTAGATTGAGGATGAGTCAATAAGAGTAAAGGCCTCCCTGGAGGGGTGTACTAAAGAAACAAAAAATCAATTGGAGGAGTTTATATATCCACACAGAGGAGTGTTCGAGGATCCTAAAGGGATATCATCCAATAGGGAAATGAAGCACAAAATATGGTTATTTCTAGACTCTCGTTGTTGAATATCGGGTTGTATAGATAGTCCTTTATAGAACCAAATGAAGTGAAGAAGTGAGGCAACCCCTCCTACCCTCTTGGGGTTCTGTGAACTCCCAGTATAGGATATTTCAATATGTTGAGTGGAACTAACTCTTTGGGCCTTTGCTAGACGCCTATTAATATTACATAGGTCCCCTTTCCTTTTTGTGCAAGTCCAAACAAACCTGAGGGCTATTCCTGCACGCTTCCAAAACACCAAGTTTCAGGTGCTAGCCCCTTTTTCATTAGCTTTTTCCTTCATATGGCTCTGGTCTATGTCCTTTCACAAACGAATGATTACAGGACTAGGAAACCAACCAAATTTTCTCCCCACAATTCATCTCCAACTGCCACGTATCCCTTTGTTAAAACCATGGTTGAAATTGTGGCCCTCTCAAGAAAATTTAAGACCCGAGCGTGTTCTGGCCCGACAATTGAGCATGACCATTGATCTCCAATCCATTGGTGATGCCTATCAATCAACGGTTGTTATTCATCCTCCTTTCCTTCCTTATTTCTCCCTTCCATGCACAATCCTAGATCTCCTCGATCTGTCGACACGTAGCTCCAGTTCAAATCAATGGCTATGATTGATTTCGACTCTCTAGCCTTCGAGAATTTCAATTCTCAACTCTCGCTTCCTTCTCAACAACTATCTTTCAGAGTGGAAGATATGCTAACACTTGTCCTCAAAAAATGGATGGTTCTTATGAACTCTAACTCTCTGTCCTTCGGGAGTTCTTTCTCTTTCAAACACTCCTTTATCCTAGAGTGTTTTTCCCCAGAGTGACACATGTTCTTCCACGTGTCCCACCCTGATGGACGACTCTACTCATACTTCGAGACTTTGGCCTCCTCAACCAGATCAACGGTCCTTCAACCTCCTCCTCGATCAACGATCGAGTCCACAAACTTCCGAAGTGGTGGATCTCACACCACCTGTCCTCCTTGATGATGGATGGTCCCAAGTTACTTTGGGATTTCAGAACTTTGACAAGTCCACTCTCCTGTATACACAAGTATTAATTTTCATGCACTTACCTCTAGATCCAATTTTCATTGGTCCTTCACACTCAGATCCAGCAGATGGGATTTGTCCCTCTCCTCTGTGCTTTCTTTGTTCATTGGATGTTGATCTAACGGTTTAGGCTCCTTTCCACAACTGATCTGATGGTTTTTGTTGCTCCTCTTCCTGATATTTTGATTTATTTTGACTTGGAAAATTTTGTGAGTGTTCGAAGGCATCAACCCTTGATATTTCACCTGCGGACCTGACTGTCTTGGGTCTCTCTTGCACTCTTGAACATGTTATCTCTTATGAGCTTAAGGACTTGGAATAAGTATTTCTCCTATGTACTCCTTGTGTTATCTCTTCTAATATTTTCGATTACTAAATCTCCTGAGAGTCTCGTCCCTTCTGTTTCCTTCCAAAGGAAAATGTCGTACCCTCCTCGAAACCTCTCGCTCAAAGAACACCTTGTTGAGAATTTTCTATAGAGTGTTCAATAGCTCTGTGATTATCTTCCTCTGATACTCTTCTCCCTGAAATTGACAAATATTTCTCTATGTGCACACTTGCACCCGCTTGGTGCCCACCTGGAAGAGCTCTACAAAGCTCTCAGTAACTCCATCTCTCTCCAAAATAAATATAGAGTTCTTCCTGTGCACTCCCTGCACTTCTACTGATGAAGGTTCAACGATATCTCTCATGAGATTTCTTGAGGTTAACTCACCTCTGTCAACGCAGTCCTTGCAGACAAATGTGCACTCTTGGCACTTGGAACTCAAAGACGATAAACAATTGAAACTAATACAATACTTCACCAGTTCATACATTCAAAACATGAATGACATATAAAAGTATAAAAATAAACACAAATACATAAACACACCATATGGAGGAAAAAATTATTTTCTATTATCTTTGTGTGTCTATACAGATGTTTACAAAAAATGGACTGCAAAAGAGTCCCAGTTCTCTCAAGATATCTCCCAGAACTATTCTACCTCTTACTCTAACTCTATATTGAGTTCTTCTTCTAATACCTCTCTTCTTAGATCTACTTCTAATACCTTCATCCTAAGATCTCTCTCTCTCTCTCTCTCTCTCTCTCTCTCTCTCTCTCTCATTTACAAAAAAGGGTTCTACCAGCTTATCCTCTCCACCTAACCTCACCTATTACATTGAAGTCTCGTAAATGGCCATCTAGTCTGAATTAAACCTAGATCCATTGACCTGTCGGCCATTAAAGGTGACCTTAATGTATGCCTGTACAAATACATGGCTTGGTCTTCACTCGACTTTGCAACATGAATCTATATAGGATTAGATTTCAAATTTAAAAATAGGAGGGTCGGTGCCTCTCCCTCTGTGAAATGTGCATTGATGTGTTGGAATGTTGGCGTGTTGCTGAGGTGGAGCGATGCTCCTGCATCATACCTGATGCAGTCCCCCCTACCCTCTTTGGGTTCTGTGACCTCTCGGTCTAGGATCTTTCAATATGCTGACTCGAATTGACTCTTTGTGCCTTTGCTAGACCCTTATTAATCTTACACAAGTCCCCTTTCCTTCTGTGTGTAGGTCCTGACAGACCCGTAGGTTATTCCTGCACGCTTCCAAAACACCAAGTTTCAAGAGCTAGCCCCTTTTTCATTATCCCTTTAATTCATTTGGTCTTGGACGTGGGCAAGAGTGGTTTCATACCAACCCACTTTTCTCCCCAAAATTCACCTCCAACTTCCATGTATCCCTTTGTTAAAACCGTGGTTGAAATTGCGGCCCACTCAAGAAAATTTAAGACCTGAGCGTGTTTCGGCCCCGCAATTGAGCACGATAATTGTTCTCCAATCCCTTGGTGATGCCTCTCAATCAATCGCTACTATTCATCCTCCTTTATTTCCTTCTTTCTCCATTCCACACACGATCCCAGATCTCCTCTATTTGTCGACACATAGCTCCAGTTGAAATCAATGGCTACGATTGATTCTGTCTCTCCGACCTTCGGGAGTTTCAATTCTCATCTCTCTCTTCCTCCTCAACAACTATCTTCCAGAGTGGAAGATCTGCTGACACCTATCCTAAAGAAATGGATGGTTTTGATGAACTCTGGCTCTCCAGCCTTCGAGAGTTCTTTCTCCTTCAAACACTCCTTTCTCTTGGAGTGCTTTTCCCTGGAGTGGAAGATCTTCTTCCACGTGTCTTGCCTCGATGGATGACTCTGCTACTGATTCGAGACTTTGGCCTCCTCAAGTAGATCAATGGTCCTTCGACCTCCTCCTTGATCAATGATCGAGTCCACAAACTTTTGAAGTGGTGGATCTCACGCCACCTATCCTACTTGACGATGGATGTTCCCAAGTTACTTCAGGACTTTGACAAGTACACCCTCCTGTATACAGAAGGATTAAGTCTCATGCACTTACCTATGGATCCAACGATCATTGGTCCTTCATGCTCAGATCCAGTGGATGGGATCTTTCCCTCTCCTCTGCACTTCCTTTGTTCACTGGACGTTGATCTAATGATTCAGGCTCCTTTCCACAACCAATGTGATGGCTTCTATCACTCCTCTTCATGAGCTTTTGATTTCTTCCTACTTGAAATATTTTGTTAGTGTTAGAAGGATTTAGCCCTTGATATCTCACCTGCGAACCTAACTGTCTTTAAATTTGGTTTTCTATTCAATAACGAAATAAGATTAAACTGTAAAATGGAGCAGAAACAAGCTTGTTGGAATGGTGGCAGCTTATCTCTGACAAGAGATGTGACAAATGCCTGCATTCGCAAGAAAAAGATTACAATGAGGCTTTGAAGTAATTTTTACACTAAACAAGAATGCTAGAAACCATAGACATCCAAAAACCTAACCCTAGGAGATGAAGCGCCAAAAGTCATGTGGGCCCCGTTTGGGTAAGTTAGTACATCAACTTTCCGGGGTTGTAACTTTTGCATACGATCTTCATTTTAGGCGTGTGATAGCCCATTGGAAAGGTATTGTTGAGGAGATTAATTTTGGAGGCTCAATAATGACTATAGCTATAATTGAGAAGATCTATCTTGAAAAACCTTCATTTAGGCCCTCAAAATGGCCCCGAAAGTTAAAACTGCTAAAAATAGTAAATTACCAAAATTTTCAGAAAACTGTTTTGAGCCAGTTAGAAAAGGTGGGTAGCCACCGATATACATATTAATCAACCCTCCCTCCTTAGGAATAAAATGTATCCGTTGCGTTGAGGTCCTCCACCAGAGAAGGAAATTTTTGTTGAATTTGGCCCCACGTGAGCCACTTGCCTTGGTGAAGGAGCTGCCCTCCTTTGACGACTCGATAAAGATGGATCCTTTGTTGTCGAGTTCCCTTGATCTATGTGTCCACAATTAGATAATTGGATGTCTATTGTATTTAGTCAGTTTTGATCTCTATTGTTGTCAGTTGTTCTGTTACTTCCGAGGTGTCCAATAATGGTGGGAAGTAAGGGCAAAGGAGATCCACGTTGAACACTGGGTGTAGGCCAAGGAAAGGAGGAATGTTGAGCTCAAAATAATTATCCACCATGACCTTGGTGATAGTGTACAAACCATAAAGGAGTGAGAGAAGCTTCTGATGGGGTCCTATAAGGCTTTATTTCTACAAGTGCAACCAAACTTTTTCATCCACCTGAAACTTATGTGGCACCTAATGTTAATCACGGTGCTAGTTTTACTTGTCATTAGACTTCTGTAGGATATCCTAAACCTGTTGGTGGATGTGATGGATCCACTCAATGAACCAGGTGGCTTTGTCAGCTTCAGTTGGAGCAAGATATGAGTCGATCAAGGTGAGCGCAAGGGGAAGTGCAACATCTATGGGACCCAATGGTTGGAATCCCAACCCCACTTGAAAGGGGCTATGCTCGGTTGAGCTATGAAGGGCTCGGTTGTAGCTGTGATAGACATAGGAGAGGCTCTCATCCCATGTGCGAGGGTGATTTGAGTTATACATGTGAAGGATATGCACAATCATTCGATTTACAACGTCGATTTGGCCATCTATCTTGGGGTGGAAGGCCATGGATTTGGTGAGCTTGGTGTCCAGTAGTGATGAGAGACTCGCCCAGAATGTGTTGAGAAATTGACTATTCCAATCTAAGACAATGGTTTGTGGGATTCCAAAATGTACCCAAACTCATTCAAAGAAGATCTTGGCATTGGCCTCTGCTCTTATGCTCTTCTTGTAGGCAACTAGAATGTCCATCTTAGAAAAGCGATCAACAACCACAAAAGCACAGTCATTTCCTTGCTTGGTGGATGGGAGGCCTGACATGTAGTCCATTGAGATGGATTACCATGGCCTGTCAGGAGTAGGAAGAAGGGTGTACAGGCCCTGTTTCTTAGTGGTCGGTTTGGCAATAGTGTAGGCAGTGCAGGATCTAATATACTTGTTGACCTCCTGTCAAAGTTTTGGCCAGTAGAAATATTTTTGTAGAATTTCCACTGTCTTTTCGATGCCAAAGTGTCCTGCAACCCAACTACAGTGGGCTTCCTAGATCAACTTCGCTCTCTCACTTGATGGAACACAAATATGGCCCAGAAGACACAACAACCCATCCTGAAGATGGAAATTATTGACAACTGCATTTGCACCCAACATTTGGTAGGTGTTGGCGAAGTCAGGGTCTATCTCATAGAGTTGGGGCCATCCAGATGTCTCATGGCTGCAAGATTCTAGCACCATGGTCAGTGCTGCGACTGGTGGTCTACTGAGGCAATCAATGACATGATTGGTTCTTCTTGTTTTATACTTGATGTTGAGGTGGAATTGCTACAAGTATGTGGACCACTTTTGATGGCGGTCAGTCTGCAATTTTCCCTGTGTCTACATGAACTGCAGTGGCTTATGATCAATGTGGATGACTATATCCTTCCCAAGAATGTAATGTCTCCACCAGTGGTAGGCTTGCACAATGGAGTATATTTATTTATCGTAAGTAGGGTACTTACATATAGTATCTGACAGTGTCTCACTATGATAGGCCACAGGGTGGTTGTGCTGAGTGGGAACGATGCCCAAAGCATAGTATGAAGCATCTATCTCGATCTCAAAGGGATGATGCAGGTCTGGTAGTGAGCACAAGAACTTCTTCAAATCATCGAACGCTTGTTGTTGGGACCGGCCCCACACAAATTTTTCCTTACCACCACGCCTGTTTATTTGGCTAAGGGCCCATGCAATATGGGAGAATCCCAACATGAGCCTATGCTAGAAATTGGAAAGGCCTAAGAAGCTCCAAAGATCAGTGTGTTGTTGGGGCTGGCCAGTCACAAATGACTTGGATCTTGGTTGGATCCACATGTACACCATGATGATCAATGATGTAGCCTAGGTAATGGACCCTTTCCATGCCGAAGGAGAATTTTTCCAAGTTGGTGTATAGATTGTGCTATCGCAGGGTGTGCAGAACCTATTGGATATGATGCAAGTGTTCGGACCAAGTCTTGTTGTAAATTAGAATTTCATCCAGATACACCACTACAAAAGTATGGGTGAATGGTCGCAGGATATCATCCATCATCCTCATGAAAGTGGTTGGAGCATTTTTCAAATGAAAGGGCATGACCAACCATTCAAAAATGCCTTCCTTTGAATTGAAGGCGGTCTTCCATACACATGTCTATTCTATCGAGACCTGGTGGTAGCCAGACTTCAGATCAATATTACTAAATTATTTGGCCCCGATGAGTTGATCAAGGAGGTCATTGATTCAGGGAATCAGGTATCGATTTCTGAATGTGATTTTATTCAGAGATCGGTAATCAATACAGATTTTCTAGGTTCCTTCTTTCTTTTGTACCAATACAATTGGGCTCCCGCAAGGTGATGAGATGGGATGGATGTGCCCCTTGTGGAGCAGTTCTTGGATCTGTCACTTGATCTCCTCATTCTCTAACAAAGAACAACGATAGACTGGACCATTGGGCAGCGGTGCGTCGAGGGTCAGACCGATGGGGTGCTTGACCTGGAAGTGCAGAGGTACCCCTATAGGTGAGGAGAAGATATCCAAGTATTCTTCCACGACCTTATCTACTTTCTTCTGTTGTGTGGAGAGGTTTTCCATAGATATCCTGGATGTGGTTGTGATCTTTCACTTATTCTGAGAGAAAATCATGAAGAAGACAAACTTCCCCATCTGAGAGATGACCTTCCTGCATTTCTTAGCAGAGATCAAGAAAATAGCACTAGGTGGGGCTACCTCAGGTATCCTGTACAATTTCCTGTTCAAAGTAATAATAACACTACGAGGCCTAGACTCATATACAACATGATGTTTCCATAAATAAGGTTGGCCCAAAATAACATCAAAAACTTTGAGAGGACCAACATCACACAATACCTCATCTTTGGAGGGCTTGATGTCGTACGAAAGTTGGCATTGTTGGATGACATGAAGATCGCTTCCTTGGCAGAGCCATCCAATGGTGTAGGGTTGTGGGTGAAACGTTGTTGGTAGGACCAGCTGCTTTATGACCTCTGTTGAGATGAGGTTCTTCTAGATATCGCTATCAACAATGAAGTGTAGCAGGGTGCCTTTTACCCACATCTATGAATGGAAGAGGTGCTCTCCTTCTTCTGTCTCGTCTGGTTCACCAGGCTGGAGCTTAGTGGTAGCAACAATGGCACTGGGTTCCATGTCAATGATCCATCTTCCCCTTTCTTCTTCTGGCTTAGATTCAAAATATGCATCTGATTCAGAGGCTTTCACTTCGTCCACCAGTGATTTCTTTGAGTGGAAGTCAACAGTGTTATGCCAAGGGCTCTTATGGAAGTTGCACCACTTCCCAGTATATTTCTTTGTTTTTCTGTTGTCCTTATTTTCTTGTGGCTTGGACTGGTTGTTCTAATACTATCCATATTTTCTCTGTCCTTTGTTCTGTGGGTTGGGGCCGCCCTTTCTTGGCTTTTGTTGTGAGGGGTTCCCAGGCCAAAATTGTCGTGTCTTTTTTTTGAGATTATGCTCGATTTTGACAACATATCGATAGGTTTCACCCAAGGATGAGATGTCCAAAAATTCCATTTCAGTCTGGATGTATCTATGTAGAGCACCATGTTACTTGAGTACCAGATGTCGCTCTGAATTTTTGATACCCATCTTTGTGCGCAAGGTATGGAATATATTTGTGAAATCTAGCACTACTTGGTCTCTTTCTTGCTGCAATCTAGCACTACTTGGTCTCTTTCTTGGTCCATTTGGTATTACAGGTCATCATAAATTCTTACAAGGTAGTATTGTTCCTTAATAGCATCCTTGAAGGATTCCCAAGTGGTCATGACTGAAAATAATGAGGTTTCCTTTGTTTCCTTTTGCTCACAGAAAGTTTCCCACCAATATTTGACATGGGGAATGACTTTGAGGAGCACAAAAGTAATATTTTCTCTATTCGAAAAGTTATGGACAGAAAAATACCCTTCTATTAGATTTTGTTAGCACAAGATTGGTTTATGCCTCAGCATTGCATAAATCCTTCATTATTCATTTTGGCAAATGAATACAATTGTTATGGGATATTTTATTTATTTTGGGGAAAATTTAAATTATATTGGGTTATTCCCAATATCCAAGTTCAAGCATCAAAATAACTCATGCATTTTCACTACCCAATCGCACACAAACACACAACTAGGCGCTACCTAAATTCGCTACCTAAAATTTGGCAGAAAACGAATTGTGCAGAGTTATTTTACCAGTTTTGAGTCACTAACTTAAAATCTTGATTGTGAACAATTTAGAAGGTATTTTTGAAAACTGGAGGAGGGTTTTGTTCATAAAATTCCAAATAAAAAAAATATCTCTCCATTTTCAAATTTTTTTATGGTTTGAGATATATTAGACATATAAGTGGCACTACCGAATCTACACAGCGACGCTACCGAATTTCCTGTAGCGGTCACAATTTTGATATTCGCCCTGTTGGAGGTTGCCACATGTCAAGGAGGATTCAAATGGATTCTCAAGGATCAGTTATATGTCAAGGGACACCTGCACCTAATATTTATCTCAATCAAAGGCCTCATGCATGAGGTGGAAACGATTTATTAATGACTTCCAACAAATTCTTGAAAATTAGCAGTTTGTTTGATTTTTGTCTCTTTGATTGTTGCCACCTATCTCCAAGGCTTAGAATCCAATGGAGGAGATGGGATTCAACCTTGTAAGTTTATTTGGTTTCTATTTTCTATTTAAGGAAGGATATATCTCTTGGAGAAAGGGGATTCATGAGACAAGAGAGCCTAGAGAGAGTAGGAGTAGGCATTTTTTCTATGTGTGTTTATTTGTAAGCCTGTGGGCATTTTATGATTTTAAGCATTACTGTTAGTGGAGACTCATGAGAGTTGTGATTTCAGATTGTAACTCTTATTTTTATATTTCTTCTTATTTGAATATATTGCATATTTGAGGATCAAAGCATGTCAATGATTTATGGATCCCTAAGCAGTAGAGGATCTGTTGTATTTTTCCCATCAATCATTGTTTATATTGAAGTATTTGTTGATTCATTAAATTGAGAGGATATCTGTTTATTGAACATTCTATCTTATGTTTTCCTTCTTCATTCTTCCACCTATCAACATATAATCTTGTTTTCTGTTGAGCAACTTTTGTGCCTTCGATGGGTAGGATGTTTGTGACTCCATTGCCCATTGGTGCAACCTATTGATCTATAGTTTGCATCCCTCTCTCTTTCTTTATCCATATTGTTGATCCATATATTCAAAACAAAAATTGTCTTTTACATTCTAATGGGTGTTGAGCTTACACTTTAGCAGTCAAAGTGTGACTTTCAATGATAACATTTTTGGCGCCGTTGTCGGGGACGGATTTGAGCAGATTGAAAATATCCCTGGGAAGAATGACATTGCATAGCTCTAGCTTTATATGGTGACTAAAGTTGGACACCTTCAATACTGCACATTCACAATGATGACTCCATTGTTTAGAATCTATTGGTGACTCCGCTGGGGATGAGACAAATTAAATGGATATGAAGGCTATCCTGGCCATGAGGTTTTCACCACTCAATTTCTCAGCCATAGATGGTTATCCACATCCTGTGCCTCAAATTGATGAATGGAAAGATCTGTTGCCCATATTTTATGAAGGTGGGGATGACAACCCTTTTGAGCATGTTCATGAATTTCATGCTTTTATGCAACAACTTGACATCCATCATGAAGATATATTGATGAAAATGTTCATGTATTCATTGGAAGGCAATGTGAGGCAATGGTATAAAACACTCCCTAATTCTAGTATTTCCTCTTTGAAGGACTTTCATGATGTTTTTTATTCTCATTGAAAGATAATTTATCCAACTAAAAGACTTTTTGAGAATTGTTGTGAGGGGTATGCATCATATATTCAGGATTCAACAAGTGATTCATCTAGCGGTGATGATGAACGGGATGATTGTAGATAGCAAGACTTAAATGATGAGTTTCATAATTATTTTCCTAAATTTGAAGAATAAATGCATCATTCATGTCAAAATCTAGGTCCCTAAGAGAAAGATCAATATGAACAATCCATTATTTCCCTTTCTCCTCCTTTTCTCGATTCTTTAAGTCAAGAGGTCATCTTAGGTTCAGATTTATTTCATCATGAGAATAGTGTTGCATCTTGTCATGAACGAATTCATAGCTTACCAGTTGTTGTTGTAATCCCTCCTATTGTTAATGAACTAGTGTGCCATGTTTTTCCAAGTTTTGATGACTATGAGAATGTTTTCATTGAACAACAACTTGTCCTAGCTATTGTACTAATTCCCTCAACCATTAATAGTCAAATGGTCATTGATTCACCTTTCTATGATGATTATGAAGATGATTTCCATGAACAGTCTGTTGAAGACCTTATATCAGGAAGTACCCTTCACATCAAAGCAACAATAGCTTGTTTCAACCGTCATGTCATATTTTTGTTGCTGAAAAAGAAGAAAACGATGATAATCTAATTTTAGAGGGTGAAAAACTGAGAAATTGGCACCATAATCCAAGCTATGATGAATATCCCTTACAATCAGAAGACAACACAGAAGAATGTAGTTTCCCAAGAACTTCTAATTGTGATGAACTTCCCTATCAGCCCCATATTTGTCTTGAAGACACAAGCTCAGTTTCATCAAGCAACCAAGATCAAATACGATGTGATCAGATGAGAAAGGTTGAAATTAAAGAAAGACAAGCATCACTAATACTTTTTCCTAATACACCTCATGACCAAGAGTGGACCAAGGCCATATGCATTGAGGATGAATGTTGGCACCAGGCTGAAGTGGAAAGAAGGATGATCATGGGAAAGAAAGCGTGCAGGAAATGAAGTGAGAACTAGAAAAAGATTAGCACAAGCGAATGAAAGAAAGTGTGCATAGAGGAAAGCGACATCTGGAGGAAGAACAACACGAGCATGGGAGAAAAACCTAGCATAAGAAGGGTTGGGGTTTTGGTAATATTCTGTAAGTGGCTGAAAAGAATGAAATGTATAAATATAGATACAAAAGTATCATATAGGGTGTGGTTATTGCTGTTGTTGTTATCATTGTTGATGTTATGTTAGTTTTTATGATGATTACAATTATCATTGTGTGATTGTTATGAGTATTGTTGTCGGCGATGCGGGAAGGATTTTGAGTTGTATGAACTGATTTTTGTAAGTTGTTGATTAAGAATAGATAAGAGGGAAGGTATATCTGAGGATTAGACTGCAGGCTATAGAGCCTGGTGTGATGTAGTTTGCTTCACATAGATATTACCCATTTTTGCGGACCACTGTAAGCGCGCGACGCAAGGAAATCAAGAACCATCATAATAAAAGAGCCAAAATCCAGATCTTTAAGGACGTAGCCCAAGAGAGGTGAACCATAGTAATCTCTGTGTAATGTGTTGAATGTTTGCATATCTTTAACTTCTTTCAGAAATAGATGATTATAATTGATGAATAACCAAATTCATTATTAGAATCTATTTATATTTTGACTTCTATGCATGTGATTCCTAGGAACAAGTAGATTACAGTAATGATTTGCAGAATAGGGCCGTAATCAAGAAACCCTTTATCCCCTACTCTGTCCCTGACTATAAACACCTGAGTCTTACAGTCAACCATCTATAGCTATCTCGAGTGAGACTGTGCAGTACTTTCTGGGCACTGTGTTGCCTTCTGGTTTACCAAGAGGGACGATAGTTAGAGGATTTGTTGGAATCCCAAATGACATGAACCCTGGGTCAATAACTCAGATAGAAGATACCAACAAATGGTTTCGTTGTCAGGTTAAGAGGAACAAGATAGGACTAAGTAGATGAGATAGAGTGGACAAGAACCATCGAAGAAGTAATGAGCCGTTAGAAGGGAATGTGGAGACCTTGGAACCCCACAAGGGAAGAAATTGAGGGTTGGTTGAGCACTAAAGAGATAGAATTTGCACACAAAGACAATAAAAACCCTAGAATCACACCATGTAGATACCTGGATAAATACGTGTTTGCAGATTTAAATGAAATATTTTTCTGTGATTTTCCTCATCTACTACAGGAGTGGATCTTAATATTAACGGATAATCACCCGACGAACTGGATTTGACAGCTACATTGGACTCTAGTACAGATTCAGCAGTTGCAGCAAGTGAACAATAAATTCACCCGTGCAGTAGACTTTTGGCTTCATAGTATTGTGTAAGGATTCATCACAGAGTTTGAGGTAGACACAACAAAGTCATACAACACAGCTGAGTAAGAATTTCTACGAGGATCCAGAGGAAGGTATATTTGATCCTTGTATACTTCTATCAAGATACTACTTTATAAAAAAGGTGTAATGAAAATGGAATCAGACAATTATACTTCCCTTCGTGCATGGGGGAAGGGGGGAAGCACTGATAGAGAAGGGAAGAATGGAAGGAGGGCAGTATAAAGAGAAGAAGTAAGAGGAACCCTTGGACCTGATCTCAATGGATGACGACCAACTCAAGTGGATCTTGGCATCATCAGGAATGACGCATAGCAGAGAACCCTACAAATATAAGATAAACACCAAGAAGAGAGTCGTAGCTGAAAGGGAGGGATTAACATGCGATGAGGAGGAGGTAGAGGATCTTTGGGCTGTGGAGAAGATTGAGGAAATCCTACACACCACCTACGAGAGGAAAACCAGAGGCCCAAGAACAGGAGAATAAGACAACCACCCCTTTCAGGTCAATGTCAGTGTGGAACCCATAAACCCATGCACGACCAATACACCACAGAGAACACCACCATTTAGGAAACCAAAGTTTGGAGGAAGTCCAACAACAGGAAGTACATCTACACAAGGAGTGACAACTGGAGGAGTCAGTTCAGGTAATCTTAGTCAAGTATTCACACCGCGTGGAGGAGGTAGTAGTTCAGTACTCAAAATTGTAGGACACAACCCTACTATCAGATTACCAGAGTTTCGAGGAGGAGCAGCAGAAGACCCTCATAAGAATCTATTCATTTGTGCCAATATCTGGGAAGCAAAGCAGATCACTGATGACAACACCAAACTCACACAGCTAGTGATCACGCTAAGAGACCACACACTAGACTGGTACATGATTCTAGACACGAACAATGCTCTAGGGATGACAAGGACACTAGACGACATTAAGAAACTATTAATCAATGAGTTCCAGAAGCTGAGCTCAGAGGATCAGTATATGAACGAGATGATTGAAATAAGACAAAAACCAGGAGAATCGGTATGGGAGATTGATCAAAGGTTCAAGCGACTAAAAGGAAAGTTAAAATACCTCATGACCAAGATGCAACATCGACACCTGTTTATCAACTCACTACTCCCAAAATTAAAATACCCACTACAACAACATAAGTTTCAGACACAAGTAGAGTCTTTGCAGGTAGCCTTCCAATTGGAAGAGAATCAGTATCAGCAAACAGACCCAGTTATCGAAGAACTGAAAGAGGATCTGAAGTAAACATTTCAGCTAAACCAAAATAAGAACAAGGACAAACGAGAAGTCGTTTGGTGTACCACATGCAGGACAGAAGGACACCACAAAAATGAATGTCCGAAATTTGCGCAGTATATGGCAACAGGGATTCGAAACCCTCTACCACAGGGGGAATTATGGTGTGAAATATGAAAGAAACCGAGTCACGACCCTTACCATTGCACGATGATGAAGAAATACCAAACAATCCCAACGAACTCATATTGCACTTTTTGCAAGTCAGTCAGCCATAAAGACAAAGATTGCAGAACTATGGAGCTGATGCAGGAAAGAAACTCAGATGCCTACAGGGTACAGACAGAAATGATGACTAGGCAAGCAACACCACAGTTCACTCAATCCCCAACACCATACAACACTGCGCAACAACATACTGCGCAGCAACCCTATAATAACGTGCAGCCACAGTACAACCCAACATAGCCCTAGTACAATATTGCACAGTATAGTCAGGGACCAAACTATAGCACACCACGAGGTGATCGCGTAGCCTATAGAGGAGAAGGGCAAGCCAAAGGAGGTTTCAAACATGGGAGAGGACCAGTCACATGTCATAATTACCAGCAACCAGGACATTATGCATGAGAATTCCCACTACCACTAGTGACCTATATGTATTGTCGCACTTCAGACAATAGTACAGAGAAATGTCTGACACTACTCATAAATATCCAGGAAAAAAGGAACCAAAATAACCATAGTATTCAGTGGATTTCAGCTGAAGCAAGGGATGATGGATGGAACTTCAACATAGTCACTCAAGGAGGAACAAAAATAAGAAATGACACAGTTCGATAGGACCTGGTGCAAAACCAATCAGTAAAGAAGAACCCTGACCCCAAGAAGAAGTTTGACGCGCAAAAGGAAAATGATATCTTTATAGAAGCCTGACAAGAATTCCAGAAGGAGGACATAGCATTGACTGCACAGAAGAACAAGGAAGGTCTGAAATATGACATGCTTCCATCAATGGACCATACCAACAGAATACAAACTAAGGAACAAGCAAGTACTCTCAAAGACTCTGTGAAATCATGCATCAAAATGTTAGGTGATCCCTCATCTATCAAAGTATTGCAAAACATCCTAGAGAAATGTAGCGGCAAGACGGAACAGAAGCCAGAACTAAAAAATGTCAACCACCTACACACAAGAAGAAGAACAAGTAGAGAATTTAGAATCAATGCTAACATTGGGGATTTCAACATGGGAGATATTATACTAGATCTAGGATCCGAGGTGAATGTACTACCAAAAATTACATGGAAATGCATGGGACAAACTACACTAGGATACTCAACTATTCAATTAAACCTAGTGAATCAACATAGAGTCCTACCAATAGGTAGACTGAAAGGAGTAACCGTAGATTTGGATGGCATGCGCACTAAGGCAGACTTTGAAGTCATCGAAATAGTAGACAGTACAACACCTTACCTAGCGCTACTTGGACTGGATTGGGCATTCGACAACCAGGCCATAATTAACTTGAAGACCAGAAAAATGACATTTGAGTCGGGAGACTATAGGGTTATGGCTCCACTCGACCCATCAGAAGGTGAGAGATTTGTCGAACCCACTTGTCTAGATCTAGATGAAATCATCCAGTTGTATATAACAACTGTGCGCGATGTAGACTATATAAACCCAACTACATATGAGATACTCAGTTGGTGAAGCATTAGTTCATGCACAATGAACTCAGACACTGGGTTAGAAAATTGGCAGCAAAGACTACACGAAGTATCCACAAGAAGGTGTGCAATAATATACCACGCAGTAAGATGGCTTGGCACATAAATCAGAGAACCACCCAGTTTTCACAGGCTAAATTATTTGGAAACTTTCTTGACATAATACGAAGACGAAGTATTAGACAATAAGAGACTATTAGCACTAGATTTAGCACTAAAGGATACACCTGCAATATGGTGGGGTGCGCACAAAGAGACTATCACAGATTGGTACCAATGCAAATGATTACTGAGCATAAGGTTCGACGCAGAATAGATATGGAACAACCGACAAAAATATGATGGACTAGGAATACCAGTAGAACACTTGGAGGCGTGTAAAACACTATGGAAAATGATGCCACCAGAAGAATGGCCTCACCACTTCATTCATACTTTATAAGGCATACCAACAAATTGGTATATAGACAAGGAATTGTGAAAAGGAACCAAGACATGGGCGCCACTCCAACAAAAATTTACAGTCACTTTCTCATTCGAGCATGAGAACACCAACATAGACACGGCCCTAAAACAGATCATAGATTTCATATTCATTACATAACTAGAAGTGGAATTTATCACAGAGGTACAATAGTGAAATAAGCAGACAGTCAAGGAACTGTTGTCATGCTAACATGTACAAGAAGAAGCACCAAATGAAGATGATTTGTGTGATATCTAGATCGAAGAAGTTGAAGGCGAGAGAAATGTGGAAGGACCACCCTTAGAATTAGAGGTCATATTTGCGCCAATCAAGATAAATAAGGTTAACATAGGGACCTCCAAGGATCCCAAAATGGCCAGCATTGGAGATTATTGGGATGAATAAACACTAGAAAGCATCACATAATTTTTGTGTGAATACAACGACCTTTTTCCCATGACCTTTACAGAGATAAAAGGAATAGCCGAAGAATTAGGAGAAATGAAGATACCACTCAAACCTGAGGCAAGACCCATTAAACAACAACCATATAGAATGAACCCCATCTACAAATAGAAAGTTAAATACAAGATCGACAGGATGCTCGAGGATGGAATCATCGAACTAGTCAAAGAATCAGAATGGATAAGCCTGATGGTAGTACAGGACAAGAAACAAGGAAGAGGGATCAGGATATGCGTCGACTTGAGGAAGTTGAACGATGCATTCTTACATAACCCATTCCCCACACCATTCATGGATGAAGTACTCAAGAATGTAGAAGGACACGAAGCCTATTCATTCACTAATGGATTCTCTGGATATCATCAGATCAAGATAGCACAAGAGGATAGAAACAAGACCACATTTGTGATAAAATGGGGATCATATCAGTACATAGTCATGACGTTCGGATTGAAGAATGCACCTGTGATATTCTCCAGAGTGGTCAATGAAGCATTTAAGGAATTCTTCCACCAATTTATCAAACTATATCTGGATGATTGGACGGTTTATAGCCTATTAAAAAACCATGTGGAATTTTTACGCCTAATGTTAGAACGATGCAGACAGTGCCATATATCACTGAATATCAAGAAATTCATATTTGCAACACCATTTGGGATACTTCTGGGACACATAGTATGAAAATAGGGTTTAGTAGTGGATCCAGCCAAAATCACAGTCATTGTTAACCTACTAGCACCAAAAACAGTCTGCCAACTAAGAGAAACATTAGGACATACGGGATATTACAGGAAATTCATCAAATGCTACACGCAGATTACAGCACCTATGGAAAAATTGTTAAGAAAGGATACCAAGTATCAATGGAACAATGAGTGCCAACATGGTCTGGATACCCTGAAGTAAAAGATGGTCACCGCAACAATATTGCTATTTCCAGACTGGGAAAAGACATTCCATGTACATGTAGATGCATCGACAATAACACTTGGAGCTATCTTAGCGCAACCAGGAGAAGGAGACTTGGATCACCCGATATTGTTCGCAAGAAGGAAATTATCAGATTCAGAAGAAATATATAACACAGTGGAAAGAGAAGGCTTAGATATGGTTTACGCACTATAGAAATACAAACATTACCTATTGAGAAAACACTTTAAGATGTTCACAAATCACTCAGTCCTGAAATACCTAGTTAACAAGCCAGTGTTGGGGGGGAGAATCTATTGATGGTTACTGCTATTTCAAGAATTTGACTTCAAGGTAATAGTCAAACCAAGGAAAATGAATGCAGGGTCGGACCACCTATCGAGGGTTACAAATGGAGAGGAACCAACGAATTTTGAAGACAACTTTCCAGATGCACAACTCTTCTCAGTATAGATTGTTGACGATTACTTCGCAGAGGTCATCCATTACTTGAGCACAGGTACTATGTCACAAGGATATACCACTACACAGAAGAAGAACCTGGTAGTCCGCGCAACCAAATATCAACTTATCGCAGGGCATCTATACAAAATGGGCACAGATAGCATCTTACGAAGATATGTACTAGACCACGAACGACTGAGAATTTTAGCGAAAGCCCATTAAGGAATAGCATGAGGGAACTACGTAGGAAAAGCTACAATGCAGAAGGTACTACGCCCAGGATTATGGTGGCCAACAATACACAGAGACTCAAAAGAACATTGTTAGCAATGTGATGTCTGTCAACGGGTCGGCAAACCCAACAGAAGGGACGAGATGCCACTATGACCACAAGTGACACTTTAGGCATTCGAAAAATGGGAAATAGAATTTGTGGGACCCATTAACCCACCCGCCAAGAGAACAAGGGTGAGATATATTATTACCACGACTGAATATTTAACAAGATGGGCAGAAGCTGCACGAGTAAAATATTGTAGCATCAAAACAACTTCCCACTTTCTTTTCGAACAGGTAATTACTAGATTTGGGTGCTCAAGAATTTTGATGAGCGATCAAGGAACGCACTTCATCAACAGTACCATCTTAGTGATGCTTGAAGAGTTCAAATTTCATCACCAAAAAATCACACAGTATCACCCACAGGATAATGGCACAGTATAAGCCTTCAACAAAATTCTAGAGAATTCCCTAATGAAGATATGCAACGTCAACATCGACGATTGGGATCTCAAGGTACCAACAGTACTATGGGAATATAGAACCACATGCAAAAATTTGACAGGTCACACACCATTCAAACTAGTCTATGGTCAAGAAGTAGTATTGTCGTTAGAACTTCTAATACCTAGTATACGTGTAGCAGCTATCACACAAATGATAGAACGAGGCACAGTCTAGGAATGACTGGATCAATTACTGTCAATGGAGGAATACCGAATCTTGGAAAGATTCCACCAACAAGTACAGAAATCGAGAGACAAAGCGTGGAATGACCGCCACATCAAGAGAAAGATGTTCAAGGAAGGAGATATAGTTTTTCTCTATGACAGTAAATCACTGCAGCACCCAGGGAAGCTGAGGATGGATTAGATAGGACCATACGAGGTAAAATCTATCACAGACATAGGAGTTGTACAGTTGAAATATGTAGCAGGCGTAGACCTGAGAGGAATGATCACTGGGAGCCGGCTGAAGCTATACAAGGATAGTCGACTACCCAATGCACAGTACACCGTGCAGTATTTAAAAAAAAAAAAAATTGCACGCAACATGATGGAGAAGTCGCATATGCAACACGAAACCAATGAGGAAAAATATAACAGCCATATCAGAAAGGGAAATAAGTGGGAAAAAGGAAAGTTAGTAAAAGCACACTAACAGGACAACATGCGGTAGAATTAAAGCAAGGAAAGGACGAATGGGATGTCGTCGACAAAGTAGCCATAAGGGAAGGTATGAAACCGCCGCAGATGGATTGAACCCACACTTATGGTACATTAATCATACAAGGTAAGAGGCATCCTCAAAAATATTCATGGCACACCCATACAACACACAAGCACATAAATAGTTAGTCTATTCGCATAATAAGAACGAAGAAACAAAAAGAGAAACCCGAACACACAGAGTGAGATCACAGATCTTATCCGAGCTATTTGAACCAAACAAATGTCTTCTTGACACCAGTATGACACCACCAAAGATCACAGAACCAAACCAGACAGTCAGACCTACTAGGGTTCAAACTAGGTCACGAGAGATATAGGAAGAGAACGACCAACAGTCACCGGAGATTGTCAATATTGACAAAATCTCGTTGTTGGAGGACATTCGTGTCGAATCAACACCGATCCAGGAAGAGATCCCGGAACCCCAAGTGGAAAACAGGAAAGAGGACATGCTGGAAGAAGCGCAGGAGCCTCGGAATGAAGCAATAGGAACTCATCAGAAAGGACATCCAGAAAACACCGAAGAAGCCATGGAAATAAATGGAAGCACATAGAACTTGGAAGTAGAAGTCCAACCAAATGTTCCACAAATACCCATCCCAGACTTTTATTTTTCAGCCAATGTGACTGGTGAAATGGGCAATGCTTGGGAAGAATGGATGGCGAAGAAGCAACTAGGAGTTGCTAGAACTTTGAACCATCCAACACAGCAGAAAGACAAGATTCAGATACTGAGCTAGCCTCGAAAGAAACCATCTACAGAGATTGTGCTACCTCGCACACCATAAGGAATATAGATGGACTCGCAGCTATTGGGTCACGTCGGAAAGATCAAATTTTCTGACCATGACGTAGCGGATGAAATAAAATACCAAGAGCTTGCACCACAAATCTTTATAGAGACAATAGCCATGAACCCTCTTGGAGGAACTATCACTAAGCCACACCAGTGGGAAACCAGACTGGACATAACCGAAATCTTAGGATTGCTGAAGAAACCACACTTTGGCATAGGCCAATATGTGACGGCATGCATCAAGCAACTGTTAGCAGTTACGCATGGAGGGGATGTGTGGATGGAAAAACCTGTCCCCATAACTCTTGAACTTATTGCGTAGATTATAGGACTACCCATTTGGGGTATGGATCCCGCGCTGATACTGGATGACAAGTCCAAGGAAAAATCATTGGCAGAAGAAATGAAGAAGAAATATGGTACCGACAGGGGAACGAGAGGCATTATAATCAAGCGAATCAATTATGCCGCAACACAATTGGGAGAAAAGATCTTAGCCTACAAACTGCTAAGAAAATTCCGCAAAGATGAAGTACCGGCAGGAGTCATCGTAGCTGCATCTCAATGCGTGGAAGGAACCTTCATGAGTTGGGCGCCATATTTGTCAAACTTGTTCCAAATCGACTGTAAAGACATGAAAGAAGCATGTACATAATTTCATTATTCATGGCTGATTACTCTCATTGCTTTCGTGGGATGGAAAGAACCATACCACATCACCTTCTATACCACACCACAACCAGGAGGAGTGAGATATCGCGTCCTGAAATTTGGGCCACTGGCCAAGCATAAGAAGGAAAATGGGATTAAATTCAAATATTACCTATGAGAAATGCAGGAAGAAATCAACTGAGCATGGAGGATAACACCAAAGGATTTCATGCGATTTGGGGGAATCACCAATTTCTGGGCTAGGCGATAAGCCATGTGGATACAGTTAAAACAAGACCCAAATAAATAGTGGCTACAGATGCGCTACTGTGTCATCGAAGGATACATTGACATGATCATACATGAGTGGTTGGATGAATGGAAAATCCCAACTATACCCAGAACAGTACCGGTACAAACAGCAGAAGGAGGGGCTTCGCAGGCAGAAACATAGCCTCCACAAGTCCCAGTACCCAAGAAACCAAGAACGGGACAAATCAAGTCGACTCAGATAGAGGGTGGCTCAGAGAAGCTAGGGACACAAAAGGAGAGAACATAAACCACTCAGTCGACCAATGAATAGTAGAACCCAACTGAGGGAGCATAGGAAACTGCAATGAACCTCATCACACAGAAACCAGGGGGAACTAAGAGACCAGCGGTACAGGAAATAGGTGCGCGCAATAAATCAAAGGCACAACGATCACCACCAAAATACACAATCATAGAGGACGATGGTGAGATGATTGCCAGAATGGTCTAGGATTTCCTCGTAGAGGACTTTGATCATGCAGTACACCACAGGGATAAACTGTAGAAGGAACTGGAAGAAATGGGGCAAATCCTAAAGAAATTCGGAGAATCCCAAATTACAAGTAGCAGCAGAGGCATAGAACCATCGAGCACACAGACCACAGAAAGAATGGAGGTAGAAAAAAGTGACTCAATTCTTCCGAAACTACATTCCACGGTTCTACGAATGGATGAGATTGTGGGACATAAACCACTGAAGGACTTGGATCAGATCCAATTGGTCCTAACACGGATGCCAGCAAAGGCCTTATACCAATTGCGGGTTAGCGTCCACCATGAGATATAGTCTCGAGCACATAAAAACTTGGTCATACTACATCAAGCAACAAAGAAGTAGGAAACACTGGAACCAATTTGCACGCAGGAAAAATAAGAAACGCAAGAGGATAAGGGACACATAACTGAGTTGGAACGTAGAGTGGAAGACATTTTCAGAAAACTTCCAACAACTGCGCAAGGAAGTGAACTCCTAGCAGTAGAAAATATTGATCAGATTACGTAGGCAATTGATCAATATCAGAAGGAGATCGAGAATCTCCATGGACATATTAGACCAACAACCCCACCAATAATAAAGGAGCAGAGGAAGCATGAAGAAAAAACGCAACTACAGGAGCTGGAAAAAAAGGTCAGCACAACAGTTGACTTGCTGGATAAAGTAGCACAACTCTGGACAAAGCTGGAAGAGGATACACAGGTCCAATAATGGAACAAGGAGGAGGAAAGGATCAATGCAAAGATCCAAGAATTCAAGTAGCAACAGAAAACCATCCTAATTCCAGAATGGGTTAAGGGGAGCTAAATAAGTTACAGGCAGAACTTCTCACTATGCAAACACAGAAACAGGAGCAACAGGCTCAAATAGAACCGTTGCAGGAACATATAGCAATAGTACTGGAGTAGGTAGAAGAAGCCAGAACACAGTCACCACAGACTCAACTAGAATGTGCAGAACCGATAAGCAAAAAAGTAGCAGCGCAAACAATTGATACTATCAAAGAAAAAACCATGCAGGCACTGACAAAAGCAGTAGAATTGCAGGAGAAGTTCCAGACAATCGCTAGGGAGATCGAGGAGGCACAGTGCAATTAGGTGACTCGGGATGAGTCACATGTCAGTGTTGGGGGCTTGTTGGCATCAGGATGAAGTGGAAAGATGGACGATCATGGGAAATAAAGCGTGCAGGAAACTGAAGTGACAACTAGAAAAATATCAGCACGAGCGAATGCAAGAAAGCATGCATAGAGGAAAGCGACAGCTGGAGGAAGAACAACACGCGCATGGGAGAAAAACCTAGTGTAAGAAGGGTTAGGGTTTTGGTAATATTCTGTAAGTGGCTGAAAAGCATAAAATGTATAAATATAGATACAAAAGTATCATATAGGGTGTGGTTATTGATGTTGTTGTTATCATTGTTGATGTTATGTTAGTTTTTATTAGGATTATGATTAACATTGTGTGATTGTTCCAAGTATTGTTGTCAGCGAAGCGGGAAGGATTTTGAGTTGTATGAACCGAGTTTTATAAGATGTTGAGCAATAATATATAGGAGGGAAGGTATATCTAAGGATTATACCAAATGTTGTAGAGCCTAGTGTGATCTAGTTGCCTCACATAGATCTTACCCACTTTTGCGGACCACTGTAAGCGCGTGGCACAAGGAAATCAAGAACCACCATAATAAAAGAGCCAAGAGCCAAATCTTTGTGGACATAGCCCAGGAGGGGTGAACCATGATAATATCTTTGTAATGTGTTGAATGTCTACATATCTTTAACTGCTTTCAGCAATAGATGATTATAATTGATGAATAACCAAATTCATTATTAGAATCTGTTTATATTTTGACTTATATGCATGCGATTCCTAGGAACACGTAGATTACAGTAATGGTTCACAGAAAAGGGTGATAATCAAGAAACCCTTTATCCCCTACTATGTCCCAGACTGTAAATACCTGAGTCTTATAGTCAACCATCTATAGCTATCTCGGGTGAGACTGCGCAGTACCTTTCGGGCGCTGCATTGCCTTTTGGTTTACTGGGAGGGCCGATGTTAAGAACCAAATATCAATATAGCATAGAAAAACCTCAGAAAAAGTACTCAACGCCTTGAAAAAGAGATAATTTCAGATAATAAGCCTCTTCGAGGGGGAAACCTCCTTTTACCTCACTTAAATGTTCAAGTACAAGATGATTCAAAATGAAAATCTCTCCTTGGTATATATAGGAGACTAGGAGGTATAATTACAACTAATGGCCTAAAGTCGACATAAATAAAATAACATTACTAATATAATATGCCGCAATTAAGGGGTAATGAGCCAATATTAGGGCTTAACATGCCCCTCCCCTTGAGACAAGTGTTGTCCACAATGCTTGAGTAACTCTGGATGCTTCTGTATAAAACACTCATCTTCCCAAGTGGAATCTTTAG
>SNQJ01S0077235.1:28764-51625 GCA_010110895.2 Picea sitchensis | reverse complement strand
CTTCGTCTCTATTGTTACAGTTTCATTCTTTTTCACTTCCAGAATGACCAACCTGACACAGTCTATTTCATCTTCTTTTATACACACGAACACGACGGTTCAACTTCCCAACTCCTTAGGCAAAATGTCGACAATTGTCTAAGCAAATGAAACGCCAACTGAAACGCTAATTCATTTGCAATCATGAGTTTGTTTTCCTATGATCTTCATCGATCCTGATCGACGGTCCAAAATCTCGATGAATCAACGGTCCAGATCTTTTCAAGATCTCGCATGTCGTTGTTCCTTAGATGGAGGTTCTTGTCACTCCAAGTCACGATAGGCAAAGCTTCAAGAAGGAGCTCAGATCAACGCTCCACATTCTTGGTGATCCGACGGTCCTGATATTTTCACGATCTCGCATCTCTTTGTTCGTTAGATGGAGGTTCTCGTCACTCCAAGTCGCGATAGGCGAAGCTCCAAGACGGAGCTCAGATCAACGATCCACGTTCTTGGTGATCCGACAGTCCTGATATTTTCGCGATCTCGGATCTCGTTGTTCCTTAGATGGAGGTTCTCATCACTCCAAGTCACGATAGGCGAAGCTCCGAGACGAAGCTCAGATCAATGATCCACGTTCTTGGTAATCCGACGGTCATGATCTTTTCGTGATCTCGCATCTCGTAATTCCTTAGGTGGAAATTCTCGTCACTCCAAGTCACGATAGGCGAAGCTCCGAGATGGAGCTCAGATCAACGATCCACGTTCTTGGTAATCCGACGGTCCTGATCTTTTCGTGATCTCACATCTCGTAATTCCTTAGGTGGAATTTCTCGTCACTCCAAGTTGCGATAGGCGAAGCTCCGAGACGGAGCTCAGATCAACGATCCATGTTCTTGGTAATCTGATGGTCCTGATCTTTTCGTGATCTCGCATCTCGTAATTCCTTAGGTGGAATTTCTCATCACTCCAAGTTGCGATAGGCGAAACTCCGAGATNTGTTCAAGCACCCACTTGAACCTTTGAGGACACAAGTCCTCCCTAGCTCCACCCAACCACCCTAAAATATAAATATTTTCTACTGAAACTTATTACAGTGATATGATGTTCAACAATGGCTTACCAGACTCATCACTGTTCTGCTGCATTTCGCTGCTCTGTCTGCCTCATTTCCTTTCTGCATACATCACTTGCGCTGTCTGTTCTTCTACTTTTTATGCTCTATGCGCCATGTCCATTCACTGCACAATTCCTCTTCTATGCTCTTCAGTTGCTGCACTCTCACCCTTCTTCACACATGAATCACCTTCACCAACAACATTCACAGCAACCTCCAACAGCAACCGCAACAACAACCTTCTCTTCTCTGTACTGTGTATTTATAGCTTCTGTGCACCTTGTGCATGCAATGTTCGCAGTGCCTCTGCATGCTGACTCCGTGCCGTTATGCTCCACCTCTAGAGTGCTCTGTCTGATCATCATCATGACTCTTCAGCTTCTCTGGTGGTTTTCCCATGCGTTCAGCGTCACTGGGTGTTATGCTGAGATTCCTCAGCCTCTCTGGCAGTTGAGACTCTTCGTCTTCTCTGTGACACTCGAGCTCACCTTCTCTATTTCAGTTACAGCCTCAATCCCATCCAGCTGTCAATCACCTCCACGATTCATCTTCATTCCACTGGTAGATTCCATGTGACTCTTCTACTCCTCTAGAAATCACACCGAAGTCTCTTCGCATCCTCTGGTAGAAACCATCAATGGTTACTAGCAGTTTCACTGTGTCATGCAACAGTAGCCCTCCGATCTTGTTCAAATTCACCTGCACCGTTGGATTAACTCTGAAGGGTATTGTCGTTAGTTACCCATTTCACACTTTCGCAATTTGGAGATTCTACATTGAGACATCTTGACTCTCCATGTCACGAGCTCCGAAATTCCGAGGCGGAGCTCATCTGCACTAGGTCCTTCCTCCACATGACCATACGTGGTGACAACAGGTTGCGCTAAAAGGCGCTGCAAACTTCTGATCTTCATCGACCCTGATCGACAGTCTGCGATCTCGATGAATCAACGGTCCAGATCTCATCATGAATTCGCATCTCGCTGTTCCTTAGATGGAGATTCTTGTCACTCCATGTCGCGATAGGCGAGACTCAGAGATGGAGCTCAGATCAACAGTCCAAGATTTTGATGTATTGACGGTCTAGATCTCATCGTGAATTCGCATCTCGCTGTTCCTTAGGTGGAGGTTCTCGTCACTCCAAGTTGCGATAGGCGAAGCTCCGAGATGGAGCTCAGATCAACGATCCGCGTTCTTGGTAATCCGACGGTCCTAATCTTTTTGTGATCTCGCATCTCGTTATTCCTTAGGTCGAGGTTCTCGTCACTCCAACTTGCGATAGGCGAAACTCCGAGATGGAGCTGGATCAACGGTCCAGAATCTTGGTGTATTGACGGTCCATATCTCTTCCTGAATTCGCATCTCGCAGTTCCTGTGATGAAGGGTCTCATCACTCCAAGTCACGATAGCCGAGACTTCGAGATGGAGTCCAATCAACGGTCAAGATCAAACCTTAATCTGACGGCTAAGATCAAACCTCGATCTGATGGCTAAGATCAAACCCTGTTCCTTTGACTTTCCAGTCAGTGACATGACAATCTTTCGCCACGTGTCCTCTTGATCCAACGGACCACGACTGTCATATCTGCCTTGCAGCTTCACCATATCTAACGGCTATTGGTCCTTCGTACTTCCCCCAGATCCTACGGCCCAAATCTTCTCGCGATTTCGCCACTTCGTCGTGTGAGTTCTCGACACCTTCAAGTCCCAATCTATGAAACTCCGATAAGGAGTTAAATCAACGGTCTAGATTCATTCTCGATTCAATGGCTGCGATTGAATCGCGATATCGCATATCGCGAAATCGGGGTTCCTAATGTCAATAATCTTTGTCATGTCCAACTCTCAATCCCCGATGCCTCTCCATTGACTAGAATCAACGGTCCAGATCAAATCTTGATCCGACGGCTCAGATTGCATCGTGATTTCACATATCGCGAAATCGGGATTCTTGATGTCAAAATCCTTTGACATCTCCAACTCTCGATCCTCGAAACTCCGACATGGACAGGGATCAACGGTCCAGATTCAACCTCGATCGGATGGCTCAGATTAAGTCGCAATTTCGCATATCGCGACTACGCCCGCTTCTCCTTGTTCTTTAAACACTGTGCAGGTTTTCCTCGATCCAACGGTGGTCGGATCCTGCGCTCAGATCTAACGCCTGAGATCTATCCTTCTCTTCAGTGCGCGCTCTTCTTGTCTTTATTCAGATCTGACGGTCCTTATGCCGTCGAGAATTTTATATGGGATCCAATGATCAGCGACGCTTCTCCTCCAAGCTTACATTGTTCCTTTTTGTCCATCGATGCACACTCTGATCCTGCCATCTTCACTGTTGTACTTGCCATCAATGACAAGCATACACTACCTATTAAACATTTTCCAACATATAGGACTAGGTACAATCTATTGAAACCTATGTAATTAACCCCCCAATATACTATTCAACCAAAAATCAACTATCTGAGAAACTTTATTACTTGATGTATTCAACCAATTGATCAATTCAGGAGTCTAGTTTCTTGGAGCTTTAGCTCGAAATCTTCCAACATTCTCCACTAGCCTTTCTAACCATTCAGTCAAAATTATCTAAAACTCGCCAAAGAAGATTTCATGAAGATCTATACATACTTTTGCAACCATTGTTCATCACTAATTTGGGGTTCCTATTATGTTCTCTAGAAAATTGTCGTTCCTTCCTCCTTAACCATTATGTGATCTCTTCCTTATTCATCCTCCAAAACATTCTTGTTAGTTACAGATATAGGCCCTGGAAATGGAACCATTTGTTGGCACACAGAGGGTAGACCCAGGGTAAATCATTAATAAACCAACAAAATCCTTAGACATCGACCCTTTTAGCATCACCTGCAAGCAAGTGAAGTCTCACTCGAAGCATCTAGAGGGGTTGTAGGAACCAAGTTTCTGCAGTGGGGGGAAGTGAGGCATTCAACATACCCATTCTATGCATTATTCATTCATCTACTATGTGCACATTTTCTATTACTTAACCTTTAATTTTCTTTCAATATACCTTGTGTGTGACAATATTTCACTTAAAATCCATGCATTCAACAATAAATTAACTACGCAACATATATCAATGACATATTAAGAACACTAAGCATTTACCAAGATTGCACAATAAAAGTAAACATCATAAAACACAACACACAAAACCAACACATCAAGAAACAGGGTTTTAATGTGGTTCACCCCAAACTGGGCTACGTCCACAATGAATGGCTTCTTATTTTATTCATCACAATCTCGTTACAGTTGCGCACTGCGCTTACAAAAATATGTATCATTTAACACTACCCAAACCTGCCTCAGTCGTTCTATTGTAGTGCGAGACTAACTTCCGAAAACCTCAGTCATCACTCAAAACACCCAAAAATGGTTCTTCTTCAGAAGCCTCATCAAAACTCGCATCCCCAACTTGCATAATTGACTCTCTCATATCTACTTCTACCCAAAAACCCATTAAAATTTATAGCTTTACAATAGGGCTAAGCCCATCACAAAATGGTTACAAAGTGCACATAATGTCCCAAAAATCCTAACTGCTTTCCACTTTTTTCACAATGACTCCTTAACATGCTCCAACTGCTTTGCATGTGCGTTTTTCCTTAGCCAAAATGTCTCTTGTTCCTGTGCGATTCCCAAGACTTATCCAAACTATTGGCCTCAAAGACAGTTTTTCCCAACTCAAGCCATCTCAAATAGTGACAAACAAGCTATGAATCTAATACATCATGACTATAAATCCTTCTTCATGGCCAACAATGTGTAGGCATTATTCACACGGTAACATAGCACAAGCTAAGTATCAAAACAACTACTAGAAGGATGAAGCAACGTAAATTTGAAAGAAATCATAGTTTTTTTATGGCATGAAAGTAAATTCTAAAATATTTATTGCCGATCTGGCATTTTTCTATGTAATTTACAAGCCTCGATAGCTACAAAATGAATATAAATATACAATAATTGCATAACTATAGTAGTACATTCTTTTGGAGTAATGTTATGTTCCTAAGCAATTTGTTTTCCAAGACTAAACAAGGTAGCATTCCAAAATGTTATTCTAATATGCTTAACTTTTCCCAAGGATCTGAACAAGATGGCATTCCAAAAGATAGTCCATAGATATTCCATTGGCATCAAATGTAGGATCCTTGAAAAGTTGGTAGGTTTCCAAAGAATTATCTTAAGATATTCAAGTATAACATCAGCTATAACATAATTCCCCTTTAAAATGTTCTCTCAGGTAACTCTTTTTCGAAGATAAAAAGGTAATCATAAACCAATAAATCTGCTACAGTATCTCTAAGTGGTCGCAAAAAATCCCAAAGTTTGCAAATTTTTGTGCTTACCGTTGAGAGGTGCCTATAGTACAGCATTGATTTCCATATATCATAGACTTTTTTAAGGAAATATATTGTTTTATAAGGCACCATGACTTGGATGCTTAGCAACATATTTCACATTAAGAGTCTATGTCATTCATTGCAATGGGATGAAAAATTGAAAGATAATAGTAGTTGTGCCACCATAAAAAACTTCTACCATTTTAACCAATATGGATAGGGAAATGCATTTATTTCACATGTCAAGTAATGTGTATATTTCAATTCTTCCAACATGTAAATTGTTACCATTTACATCCCTTCCTTGCAGGGACACAGAAAGATGCTTCAGTCCCATGGTGTCATCATCAAATGGTAAGAAATAATCTACTAACATGGTCAATAAGACAACTTGGGAAACATCCACATTATGAATCTCTCAAAATGACCAGTCTCAAGGAATTCAATATGATCAGCACAACCAATAGAATTGTTCAAGGTGCAAGCTTGATCGAAAGTGTCAAAATCCACATCATCGTATATAAATGTGTTATCATCTATACCAGGAAACAGAATGTGTTATCATCTATACTCGAGTCTGGTTTTATTGAAGCATTTGGAATTCCAAGAACCATCGATTCCAATTTTATTTTCTTTTTTCAACAAAATCACAGTTCTGAAAAAACAAAATAGGATGTGCCCTATGTTGGAAAGAAATGTACTTGTTAAATAAGTTTTTATAATGATAATGATATTCCCAATTGAATGTACAACAAAAGTAAGCCTGAAACTCCCTTACGAAGCAATCTTCAAAACTGAGCTAAATTTTCTTTTCAAGAAGGAAACACCTTCTTCTCCCAATCTTTGACCCAATTATCGGAAATCATTGGCATTCTTATCTTCATTCTCTTCTAACATAAGAAACTATGACATTGGATCAATCAAGAGCCATCGATTCCACACAAGCCATAAATCTAAATGATGAACTTTTCCAATGAAATTCACAACATTGATAATGACACAATCCTACATGACACTCTCACTAGATATTATTATATTTAATAAAAGAATGTAGCATCATGATGGCCCTACAGTTAGTCATTATGTGCATAGTGCATGCATTATTTAAACAAAAAATTGGAATTTGTTGAAATTCTTGATGGTCATTGAAGAAGTGATCTCTCATGAAGAAAAAGGAAGTGACATGAAATTGATTTTGTTAACTAAAACCAATTATCAACATTCGTATCATATTTCAATATCTGAAGCCGAAACAAATTACAATTCTCCAATGAAACTTATCTATAAACTCAAATTTCCTAGATACATCTTGTGAAATTATTTTTTCCAGTTTCAAGTGGGTTCTCACAAGCTATGGGTAGAGACCAATCATATTCTCCAATAAAACTTATCTATAAAGTTAAGTCTCCTATGTACAACTTGTGAAATTGTTTGTTCCAGTTTTGCATGGAAACTGAGAATTAGATTTCGTAGTAGGATGGCATTTTCTAGTTATTTCATATGCAAGAGATCAAGACGAAGGATCATTTTACTTTCCATAGTCCTTTTTCTTGCGAGATTCAGGGATAGTTTCATTTCCTCTTTATGAGTTTCAAAACTCCCTCTCCACCTTTTTCCAGTACCCAGATTTATGCTTAGTCTTGTTCCTGAGGGAGACATTGGATCTCTGATCTTCCATGCTAAGCGCCCCCCACCGCACCCCACTCCACCCCACCCCCTCCCCTCTATGCCACATCTTGAAGCCATACACTACTCAGTCGAATACATCCTTTTTTCCAGTGATACACACGGGCATGTTGACAACAATTCCATTCCAACAGGGTCCAAATCCAAGAGATCTTGAGGGGCCTCCTACCGCCATCAACAAGGCCTGTGTGGGGTTGTCGACTCAAATCCCAAGACAGGATCAGCGTTCCACCAAGTATAACTTCACTTCTAAACAACAACAAAAAAACAAAAATATATATTACAGATTTGCAATAAATAAACAAATGTTAATTGAAATATCCAAATTCTATCAATGAGAAAGAGATAACAACTACATGTGCTAATTCAGAATTCGGAATTTGGAGTAGAGAATTGAAATTTGGGCACATGGGTTTTGTGAGGAAGATGAATTAAACTAACCAGGTATATTTGGTTTGTTTCCCAGTATACTTAGTTTGTTTCCAACACCAAATTTTTTTGACTTTACATTCATTTTACCAAACTGTTGGGCGATGTATAATATTTTTCAAAAAATGACTAATTTTAGTAAATATGTGATGGCAGGGATTTATTTTTAAGAAAAATTGAAAAACTTATACATGGGTTTTGTGAGGAATTAAAAATTATACGTCTTAGCATAGTTTTTTTTTGTTGGAATCAAATTTTATGGGTGGTAACCTCATTTTACAAATACAGACATGAAATTTTATAAGTGCTTAAAAAAACAGAAAATGCCTAATGTGTCATTTTGGCCTCTTGTTCCTTTCATCTATTTATCTATTTATGTAATCATCTAGTAATGTAACATTCTATTGCTTTTTCCTACATTACTTCAGGATTCCTACCATTACAAATTAGAAGAAACATAAGATCAAAAAATTATGAGATTGTTCAACTCCCAACACAACGTAGTTTGTCAAAAAAATGGAATTGTAGTCATATTTTGAATAGTAAAAGAAAAAACCAGTAAAAACTTTGAATATGCGCTAATTGAGAATTTGGCGCACAGAATTGCAATTATGGCATATGGGTTTTATGAGGAAGCCAAATTACTCTATCCCGGCATACTTGGTTTGTTTCAAGAACAAAAAATTATCGACCTTGCAATCATTTCCCCATAATTCTAGGCAATGTGCAATATTTGCCAAAACAATATCAATTATAGTAAATTTGTGATGGCAGAGGATTTTTTTTTTGAGAAAACTTGAAAAAATGACACATGGGTTTTTTGAGGAATTAAAAATTTAAACAAAATCATTGATCAAATACTAAATAAAATTACATGAAAATATCGCTAGCGAATCTAATGCCAAAACCCAAGAACGATATTTTGAACTAGAAGCATACAAATAAAAGGACACATATAATAACAGTACAAATAGATTGCCAGTAGCTATAAAATGCAACAAAGAAACAATAAATAAACAAGGATGTATTCTGTACTAATTTCTCACTCCATATTTTTTTCAAAAACTTCGCATACAAAGCAAAGATTCTATAAAAAAAAATGAAACAAGTACTTACAGAGTGGACTGAGAGGAGCAGGAAAATGGAGAGAAAAAGTGATCCTCAAGATTTTTGTCTATGCTTGTTGTGTTGTTGAGCTCCAATGAGAGGAGTGGATCCTTCTAATTCATTTATTTCTCATGTTTGTCTTCTTGTACTTGGTTTCTCCTTCATCTATTTCCTTCCAATTCAAAACCTCAAACATCGAAAATGATTCAACTTGTTACCGCCATGGAGTAAATTATTGGTTTCGTCTTGGGGATAACACTACAAAAAGAAAGTGTTCCTTAATATTTATGACTATGCTTATATTTTTTGAGTTCATTATTGGTTTCGTCTTGGGGATAACACTACAAAAAGAAAGTGTTCCTTAATATTTATGACTATGCTTATTTTTTTTTGAGTTCATGTCAGAAATGATAGGAGTGAATCCTTCTATTTCATCTATTGCTCCTGTTTTTTTTTTTCCTTGTACTTGGTTTCTCCTTAACTATTTCCCTACAATTCAAAAGCTCAAACATTGAAAATGATTCAGTTTGTTCCCACCATGTAGTGAATTATGGGTTCCATGTTTGGGATAATGGCTAACATATTATGATTCCGGACATTATATACATATACTTTATAATTAATGTATTACAATATACACATATTTGTATATATTAATCTACACATATATAATATATGTATATACACATACATTAATATATACAAAATATATCTATATTTCAATACAATAATTATAAAATATATGTATAGAATTTCATGATTTGTAATATGTTAACCATTATTCCCAATATCAAACCAATAATTCACTCTTATATGTATATACACATACATTAATATATACAAAATATATCTATATTTCAATACAATAATTATAAAATATATGTATATAATTTCATGATTTGTAATATGTTAACCATTATTCCCAATATCAAACCAATAATTCACTCCTCGGTGGGAACAAGTTGAATCATTTTCGATGTTTGAACTTTTGAATTCGAGGGAAACAGCGCAAGGAGAAACCAAACACAAGAAAAAAAAACCATGAGAAATAGATGAAATAGAAGGATTCACTCCTCTCATTGCTAACATGAGCTCAACAAAAAAATCATAGCCAAAAATCTTGAGGAACACTTTTCTCTCCAGATTTTTTCTACTCTTAGTCCACTCAATACGTATTTCTTTCATTTTTTTTTGTAGAAGCTTTGGTTTGTATGTAAAGCATTTAAAAAAAGTGTGGAGCAAGTAATCAGTACATAATACATCCTTTGGATATCTTCTCATCTTTTTTTATTTATTGTTTCTTTTCTTCATTATGTAGTTGCTAGTAATTTGTTTGTAGTGTTACACACACACATTGTATGACCATCAAGGGTGATGTGTAAATTTGTTATAGGCTTATAGTTTTCAAGCCCACAGGAAATTTAATAGGTGAATAAGAATTATTTTATAATGTGGATGGAAAAGGAAATTACAGCTTAAATATTTAGATGGAACTTATTAGGCATGTGACATTCCTCCAAACTAGCTAGGATAAGGTGTAAAAAAACAAACAAACAAAATTAAATTTTGAGAATGGCGAAGACCATAATAATCCGAAGCATGAGAGAATGCATGTTATGTGGATATTTCAAGTCATCGACAAAAACACTACTAATTCATGTTCATGTAGTCATTATATAGTTGTATTTTTTGTCCCTGGACCAAATTCATTATTTAAGTTAGTCATTTTTAGTTTAGTCACTTAAACTTTCTCAAATTTAGTAATATAAAACTATTGTGACTAACATTTTTGGTCACGTAGTCACTAATTACCCATTTTGTAATAGTGAGTGAATCTAGAGGTAATTCAATTATATGCAGAGAATGATTCAAAGGAAATATAGGAGACTAAGGATATATGTTCTAACGAGGACATTGGACTTGAATCAGAAAAACCCGAAGGAGAAAAGGATGAAGAAGAAGTAGTTGTCAAAGAAACATAATATCTAAAGACCAAAAATATGACATTATTCAATTGCTTATGAGTATCTTGAAAAATGCATTAATGAAGTCCTTCAAAAGTACCCAAATCATATCATAGAACTAAAGAAAATGCTCAAAGAACAAGAAGAAAAAAAAAAGACTCAATTAGAATAAAAAGAAGAAGAGATCAAAAGATTAAAGAATGAAATAATTAATCAAGCAGAAGAAAAGAAGAAGGTAGATGATGACCTTAGAAAAGTCTTGAAGTTAATGTCAATCTTAAGACCAAAATTGAAGAAGTCAAAAGGATAGAATAACTATTGAAGAATCAAATAAATGAAAATAAGATTCATGCCATAAGTTGGAAGTTGAAGTTGTTAATCGTAGAAAGAAAGAAGAGAAGTAAAAAAGGTTCATGAACAACTCAAAAATTCTGGATGAAATCCTAGATAGAAAAGATCTCTAAATGATAAGTCAGGTCTTGGATACAACATGGAAGCTATACATTTTGAAGCTAGGACATATAATCAGCATGAAGTAAGTCATTTATGCTCAAAAGGTGGAAGCAATGTTGCAAATCAACCATCTACACAAAGAAATGAAACATTCAAAAGAACAAAGCAAAAAGGACATCAAGAAGCCATATTTACAACTCAAAGCAATTTCAAAAGAGAGACACCTTCATGGTGGACACCAAAGAAAAGGTATGAGAATGTTTTTCATGGTTATTGCTACTCATGTAATGAATATGGTCACAAAGCTTTGGATTGTAGACATTATGCAAGGAAAGATAATGGAAGGTTTCATAACACCCTAAGGTGTTGGAGATATAATCAAGTGGGACACATTGTTGCTCATTGTCACACCATGACATGCTACAGTTGCAGTGGATTTGGACACAAATCCCAAGATTGTTGGAACACAAGAAGACAATCCATGAAAAGCGCTTCATATAGCATAACAAGAAGAACACATGAAGCTAGAAAGGAAGACAAGGTTGAAAGGATGGAAGATGAAAGAACCAATAATCATAGAAAAGGACACTCTTAGAAGTGGATGAAGAAGACTGAACAACTAGAACAGAATGGAAGCCATGCGGTAAGCTCAAGCTTGACATTTTCTAAAGAATGCATGGTCTCCTATGGGAGAAGTCATGTACATACATGAGTTGACCTATAGATAGGTCATGTACATACATGAGCTATCTCTGGAACATGTCACATACCTGTGGAAAATCACTCAAGGAGAGGAGTGTATAGATGAGTTGTAGCATGGTTTGACTATCTAATTTTGTTTATGTAGGGTCTAAGATGGTTTGGTTCAGGTTTCATATTCTTATGTGTGTTTGATTAATATATGGTGATACTATGTGGTTGAGTGTTGAAGAATATGCTTGATGCCTATATTGGATGCATGATACCAACCCTAGAGTGTGGATTAAGGAATTGTATGTTAAGGAACAATGTTGGTTATGTTAGTCAAGTTATGGAAATTTGTTTATGAGATATATCATGATGATGTGATGCTAGTCAGAGATATATCATTGATCTATTGAGGGAGAACCTTGGTACATGTTTAGAGGTATTGTTGTTTCATTATACTTGTTGTTTTGAGGGAGATTTGTTGTAGTACATGGCTGGTACATATGTGAGCTCCATTGACATATCTTATGATGTATTGTTAGAGGCATATTTGTTGGATGTCTTGGTTGATGCATTTGACATGTGGTTGAGCTACATATTGGGACATGTAGTTGATGAGTTGATGGGGTGGTTATGTTGTACATCATTGATGAGTAACAACTTGATCTATGGTTGATGAACTTTATTTGGTACATGATGTATGTGATGATATAGTTAAGATGCTTGGTTGATATATTGATGGTTGAGATACATGGTTGTGACACTTGTTCATGGTAGAGGCATATCCTGAGTTATATGAAACTTGTTTGAGACATATGGTTGGAATATGGTTGATACACTCCATTGATGATATCTTATGTTATATTGTATGGTATTGATGTGCATGGGTGTTGTGCATGGTTGGCACACAATATGGCATAAGATGTACATGTTTGATGGTTTTTTCATGATTCTTTATTCATTGTTGACACATCTTTTGCTTTATGATGTATGGTATGGCACAAGTTTGATGCTTGGGTAGGTCCAAGGATCATCATAGGAAGAGAATAAAATTCTTGAGCAGTTGATCTATGTTCCAATTGATAAATAGCATTTTCAACAGAAGCATATTGTAGTGGTAGCATATTGTTCATCTTGCAGAGAAGATAGGGGAGACATAGCCACATGGAGAGTTATTTTTCTTCCCATGATTGGTTGCAACAACATGATTCCATGAAGAGAGATTATTGGAATTCATGTCATAAACATTGCATCAAAGTGATATCACTTCTCCAAATGGGGAGATATTTTCCATATGATGGAGCAACAGACATGCAGAGTATCCCCAAGGAATCTAGATAGGGGGAGCAGCCCCAAGTAGAGTTTAAGAAGGGGGAGCAACCCCAAGGATAAAACTACCCTTTTCCATTCATGTCAAAGGGGGAGAGATAGCCACATTAATGTGGAGAGATTAATATTAATGGGAGCATTTCCATTTCCAAGGGAGTTATACCATTGATGTCATGTCATGGTTGATAGGAATAACCAAATGGATAAACTCCAAAGTGGTCCCCTTATGGTGAAATCCTTCATAGGAAGATGTTCTTGGATAAAGTTCTCAAAGTGGTCCCCTTATGGTGAAAGCCCCCATGGGAATATTCTTTGTGAAGTCCAAATGGTTAGGTGGTTGAGTATCCCAATAGTGTGGTTACGAAACCCAAGTTTGATTGAGGAATAATGTAATGAATATCAATGAATTTGTAGGAGAAACTATTCCATATGGATAATATTTGTCATGTCATTTTCTGTGATATGTGGAACGTCACATAAATCCTTATGGTTGGAGAGTTATGGCCATGTGAAGTTGGAGAACCCTAATGAGTTATCTAGAAGCCCCTAGAAGGTCAAATATGTCAAATTATTCTAGAATCTCCTAGAATAAGTTGACCAGTCAAAGTGGTTAGTCATGGGTTAAGTGGTTGCAACAAGAAAAGAATTAAAAATAAATTAGTTGCAACTAGAAGTGGAGACTTTACTATTTGTGGATAAAGTGATTAAGTGGAAAACTTGGTTAAGTGGACAAAGTTGATAAGTAGAAAAAGTTGCTAAGTGGACAAAGTTGGATAAGTGGAAAAAGTGGTTAAATGGACAAAGTGGCTAAGTGAACAAAGTGGCTAAGTGGAAAAAGTGGTTAAGTGGATACTTCTAGAGGAAGATACTTGGAGACTATACATAAGAGAGGAAGGGTCCCCCATTTGTATTCCATTGAGAATATTGAATATATATAAGTAACTGAGGTAACCAAAGGACATCTAATACTAATTTCATAGGGAAGGTGAAGTAAATAAGGCCGAAATTCAAGGGAGGATAAAGTATTTTGATGATTCTTTCTAAGCTATGTTATTTATAGGTCATCTCACCATTTTTGCAATAAATGTATTTATAGAATGATTCGAAAAGAAAAAGATGAATTCTATTGAGAAAACATATCCAAGTAACTGTGATAAAGAATTCAGCTTGTGGGTCATTGTATTTTCGAGTTACACTATGTGGAAGATTGGATTTATGGCTAGTCCTGAAACTAGTCTAAAATAGGGATTTTGGGTAAAAATGTCATAACTTATTCATAACAGATCCAAGTTTAGTAAGACAAAATTAATTGGTTAAATGACATTCTTTAGTATGTTTTGTACCATTTTCAGATCCATACAACAAATATTGTGTGTGCGGCATGCTCTACAATTTCACTCATTGGAATACGCCAGAATTCAACAAGATCTGTCATTTTTGCTATAACTCCTTTTCTAGGAGGTTCCAAGAAGTTACACCTGGAGGAATTGTAGAAACGACAATGAAAAAAATTTCATAACATTTTCAGAACCTTTATTTATTACAGGTACAGAGTTATGATTGTTTCTAGGGAGGTATAAAAGGAAATGGTCTTGAGCATAAACAAACCGTTCAATAGGTAGAATCATCATAGCCACACAAGCTATATCATGATCAAATCACGAGCACTGTCAACATTACCCAACTAGATAATCTCCATGAAAATCAGTACAATGTCATTTGATAGAAGACAATTGTGTCTATCCATAGTAGTACATAAATACTATCTAGTGGTACACAACCATAGCAAGTAGCACACGGCTACTAACTAGTGACACATAGTCACAATCAGTGGAACACATCCACCATAGTAGTATAAAACTATTGTCCAGAGACATATAGTCTCTACAACATTCATATCATTTGATATCAACTTGCATAAATAATATCATGATACAAGTTGAGTCATCTGGGCCATTCTTCCACTCACATATTTGAAATATAGAAGAGCACATGCCCTTATATAGTAAAAACATCAACCATGGTCTATCTAGACTATTCTTCCCAAGTATGGAAGAATAATTGTCCTTGATTTCTGAGCCTGGACCATTCACCTAACCGGGTCATTCCTCCGACACTAATCATAGTGAAACCTTGATAGAACGTGTCTGCCCTTGGGAATGCCTATCCTTGATTGTTGAACCTGGACCATTCACCTAATTGGGACATTCTTCCAGCACTAAACATAGTGCAACCTAGAGAGAATGAGTCTTCCCTAGGGAATTACTATTCAAACCATTTCCTAAGGAAATGATTGTCCTGCACCAACCTCCAAAATGGACCATTCTTCAAAACTGCTCACAACTACGAACTTTGAAAGAATGGCTGACCGGCGAGGCAGACCATTCTACTTGACCACTATTGAAAGTGACTTCAAAGAAGAATGATTGTCCTATACCATTCCCCCACACTGACCACAAGGGGAATTTTTGTCTATGGTACATCAAAAATCTATCAGACCATTTTCATTATGAAAATGATTGTCTGATATGGACTATTTTCCGAACTGGAAAATGCCTGTCCATCAAAAAATATCAATCCACTTTCCGAACTAGAAAGGAACTGCCCATCCTAGACCATTTTACAAACTAGAAAATGATTGTCCATAAATCAATGATATATCAATTCTCCCTCCCAACTTGGACAACCATCTCTTCCCTTTCAGCTAAGGCAGTTATCTCCACATTCCCCAACTTTTCTCGTAAGTATGCAAACTTTACCCTGGACAAAGGCTTTGTCAAAATATCTATTGTCTACTCATCTATGGAGATATAAAAGAGCTTCACTTCTCCTTCCTGGAATTTATCTCGAATAAATTAGTATTTGATCTCAATGTGTTTCTACCATTCATGAAACACTGGGTGTTCGGATAGCCTTATACAACTCTGATTGTCACGATATATTATGGTCGAATATGGAACCTGATCAAATAATCCAGAAATCATCTTTCTCATCCATACTGCTTTTGTACATGCCTCACATGCTGCGATATATTCTACTTATGTTGTGTTGAGTGCGAAATAATTTTTTTCCTTAGTGCCCCAAGATATCATAGCAGTGCCCAAGATGAAATACATCCCTGAGGTACTCTTTCTATCTTCTGCACTCGCTACCCAATATGAATATGTGAATCAATGAAGTTGTATATCACTGGATGAAATATATCTTGAACCATAGTTTAGCATCCCACAAATATATCTTATAACATTCTTTGCAGCTATCAAATGCTCATGTTTGGGTTCCACCTGGAACTTGCTTAGGGTATTTACAACAAAGAAAATATATGGTCGATTATTCACTAAATACATCAATGACCCAATCAATTGTCGATATAGGGATGGGTCTATTGGATCAGAATATGAGTCTCTTGCTTTTCTTATATCTGTGGTCATAGGAGTGTCCATGGATTTGCAATCCATCATTCCAAACTTCTGAAGAATCTTCACTGAATACTTTCCTTATCCAAGGGATACTTCACCATGATTCTTCTATATTTCTAGTCCCATGTAATAATGCATGAGACCAATATCTTTCATATCGAACTCAGAAGCTAGTTCCTTCTTACACTGGGTGATGAGAGACTCTTCACCTGTCAAGAATAAATCGTCGACACATAGCAGTAGAATCATAGGTGCATTGTTCACAACCTTGTAGAAAATATTTGGATCTGCATGACTCTTGGGCAAACCAAGTCTTATTAAGTAGTTGTCTATTATGGCATACCAATCTCTTGTAACTTGCTTGAGTCCATATAGGGATTTATTTAATCTGCAAACATGAGTGTCTCTGGAGTGTACTTCAAATCCTTGAGGTTGTTCAATGTATACTTCTTCTTTGATTTCTCCATTGAGAAAAGTTGTTTTTACATCCATCTGATGTAAAATCCATCCCATGGAAGCAACAAGAGACATAATGGCTCTAATAGAAGTATATTTGAAAACATGAGAAAATGTCTCATCATATTCTTCTCCCTCCTTCTAATAGAACCCTCTAGCTATGAACCTTGCTTTGTATTTGTCCATGTTTATGTCTGCTACATGTTTGATGTTATAGACCCATTCTGAAGTTACTACTGGTTTTTCTTTGGGTCTAGGCACAATTTCCCATACATCATTTTTCATGATGGACTAGTGTTCTTCTGTCATGGCTTCTTTCCATTGTTTCTTTTGAGATGCCTCTTCAAATGTGGTGGTTTCTTCATTTATAAGTTTTGTCATACATACTGCATAGATGGAGAATCTTTTGGGATTTTTTCTCTCTCTGAAGGTGCCACTTGGGGCTTCGAGTCTTTTTACTTCTTGTAGAGTAGCTTAAGTCCAAGCTAGACATTTCTTGGTTTTGGGTACAATGATTGATTCAATAGGTTCACATGGTTTCATCAGATGATCAAGTTGTTATGTTTCTTCATTCTGACTTTATGGAAGACATGTGCTTTCTTCTTTAGGCTCTTCATACTCTTCTTCTTCTATAGTTTCTTCTATGGATTTCTTGAAAGCCATATTTTCATTGAAGGTTACGTCTCTGCTAAATTCAACCTTATGTTTTTCTGGGATATAGATTCTATAGGATTTGGATGATTCACTGTATCCCACAAATATGCCCTTCTTTCCTGAGGGTTCTAATTTATTCCTTTTATCCTTGGGGATGTGAATCTAAAAAGGGCATCCAAATATTCTTAAGTATTCTACATTAGGTTTCTTTCCTGAGAAGGCTTCTTCTGGAATCATATCCTTCAATTTGTGGTGGGGACTTATGTTCTAAACATATATTGTTGTCATGGTTTCTTCTCCCCATAAATACATAGATAAACCTTGATTATTCATTAGTGCCTTCACAGTTTCTTCAATAGATATGTTCTTCCTTTCTTCTACACAATTTTGTTGAGGATTATAAGGAACAATTAACTCCCTCCTAACCCCTGTCGATTTGCGAAAGGAAACAAATTCCTTGGATGTGTATTCTCCTCCATTATCTATTCTCAAGGTTTTGATTTTGTTGTCTGTGAGGTTCTCTATCTCTGCTTTGAATTCTTGAAACTTCCTGAAAACTTCGTCCTTTGTCTTCAAGAGATATAACCAAGTATTTCTTGAGTAATCATCTATGAAGATTACATAGTAAAGAGAACCTCCTAGAGATTTGGCTGGCATCAGACCACAAACATCTAAATGTATTAGATCTAGGATTTCCTTATATCTATTATTGCTGCTTAAGAATGGCTTCTTAACATTCTTACCAAGAGCACATCCTTTGCAAATTCCTTCATGTGTAGATTGTAGTTATGGTATTCCTTCAACCATCTTTTTGAGGAAATGTAATTCTTGATAGTCAATATGAGCATACCTTCTATGCCAAAGTTCATTGGGATTGACTTCATCATGTACAAGAGCTTCATCATTTCGTTCTAGTAGTTTGTATAGTCTTCCTTGACGGGTTCCAATAACTCTAGTGTTCTCTATGCTAGAGTCTCTAGACCAAGATGATACTTTTCCATCTACAAAGGATATTCTGCTTCCTTCGTCTTCTAGGAAAGATATGGATAAAAGATTCTTTTCTAAACTAGGTACATATAATACATTGCTCAAATGAACATTGTTACCTATTTTCAATTTGATGGAGGCTTGACCAATTCCTTCGACTGGATAGGTGTTCTTATGTCCAAGTTCTACCTTGTAGGATGTCCTCTTTTCATTAAGATTAGAGAGACTGACTTGGTATCCTGTCATATGCTTGGAAGCTCCACTGTCAATTATCCACATGTCATCTTCAAGAGTTCCTGTGAGAGTTGAATAGTGTAGATGATCCATCTTTTCATTCATGATTTCTGTTGACTAATAACTGGTCAAAATTTGACTTTGACCCAAAATCTCAACCTTGAAGTTTTTTCCTTGTAAGAGTGCCAAGAGGTGCGGTGGACTAAGGTGCACTAGAATATCTTCTCCTTGAGTAAGGTGTTTCATCATAAGGTGATGGGCAAGAGTTTTAGGGTTTTTGCAACTGCACCTACTAGTAACCAGGGATGCTTTTAAGGATGAAAATTTATATTAAAATGTAGAAACATGGGCTAATCTTACTAGTTCTTAATATGCAAAATGTAAAATGTTTGGCGATAGTCTTGGAAAAATATTCAAATTTCTAAGGATTTTATATACTTTCTATAAAATTTTGGCGATTTTTAAGGTAGAATAATTGTATTCTATGAAATTTGGGTGAATAGTACTTAGAAAAAATGGAAATTGACGAATCATTTTTTGGGAAAAACCATGGAAAAGTAACCCATTTACAAAATTTATCCCCTAAAATCATCTATGCTAGTAACCCTAGTGACAATGCTTCATTAATTGCACCTACTAGAAACCCTAGCGAAAGTTCTTCAATGAGATTGATAACCTTATGTCTTAGCTTCCTTCCAGTGGTTAGACTGAATGAAGGAGGTGTGGGCCCATAACCTGTTAGAAAAGTGGGTGTGCTCATTTTAACCATAGACAATATAGCAATATTGTCACCCAACCATAGGCACGAATCCCACCCATGAGCACCTTGACCTTGGTAGAGAGAAGAATTCCAGTAGCAATTCAATAGCCAACCAAGGCTAATGCACCAAGCAAAGATAACCAAGACTGATGATGCAGGAGCATCTCAAGCGAGCCAACACGGGGATAAAGGACATCTGGAGAAGCGCCCAGTGAAAATTTTGAAATTATCTTGAAGTTAATGCACCAATCTTAAATGAGATAATTAAGAAGGAGAACACTTGTAATATTGTAAAGGACCTTGAGAAATCCTCTCTCATCCATAGTAGGTAGAAGGCATTTATAATAGTTAATGAAGGTAGATAGAATTGAATGTTAGATTAGACAGTTTTAGAGCGCAAGAGGGAAACGAGATATAGACACCCTCATTGTGTATTGTAAGGGGATACCAATTGAGAGCATAGAGCATAGAGGAGAAGAAGCAGAGAGCCGTGTAGCCGAATTCCATGCACATAAGTTCTGGATTAATACAAAAAGGCTTTGATTCAGACTCATGGTGTTCAAATATTCTCTGTATATGCATTTTTGAATGTTATGCTCATGAATGCTTTACTCTTCCTATCATGCAATTGCTTTTATACTATGTATGAATGATTTCTTGTTGAATGTTTGAAATCTGAGAGGAAAGGGTAAAGGAATGAGTTTCAATTGTTTCTCTATCTAAGCAAGAGTTCCTGCAGGGAGTGCAGTTGAATTTTCCACAAGGAGTGCGTTGACAAAGGGTTCATATGTTTGTCTCTGAAAGATCAGATAGGGTAGATTTTGTTCTCATTCACACAGAAGTGCATTCAGGCATAGGAGTCGTGCAAGGAGTGCTCAGGCCAAGTAAAGTCTCAGAGTTGCGAACCTGATAAATTGTTGAAGGGATACTGTTGCATGGACTGCACAGAGTCGAAGGATTCAAATTCCGTGGAGTAATTAGGAATTTGCCGCAAGGAGTGCGTGCAAGAGTCTTCTTCAAGACTCAGAGTTGGAGAAAAGTTAGGAGGGATAGAGTCTCCATAGTCGTCAAAAGAAGCAAAAGAAGTTTTGTGTATTGGAGCAGTGAGAAGGTGTTGCAAGTTTGCATCACAGGTAGTTGAGAACCATGGGAGAACCACTTGGTAGAAAGTTGCAGGAGTCCTTTGGAAGAGAAGAGATGGACGGTCGGAATTCTTTGTGGAGAATTCGCGAAGTCCCGTGAGCCATTAAATCTCATGGAGGATAAGGGGAGTTACAGCGAGTATTCCCAAAGGTTCAAGCTCAGGAGAGGTAGAACCGTAGATTTAAGCCAATAGGAGCCATTGGATTTTCACATGAATTTGTATTTCGAGGTTTCGTAGATTGAAGTTCTGAAATCTTTGCAACATGACTCACGAAATCACGAAACGCAAAGTCCCGAAGGGCTGAAAAGAGCGTGTGGGCCATAGCAATTGGCAGGGTAGACAGATGGCACACTATAGACATGGAGGTCAATTTTGTTGACTATTTTGGGTTTTCGCAAGTGGAAGTCCTGAAATCCTTGCATCAGGATTTGCGAAGGGTCGTTGAAAGGTCAAAGCGTGCGAGCACATCGGAGTTTCAGCAGATCGGGTTTCGGAAGTCGAGGAGACAAGTTGCTTGACATCGCAACCCTTGGAAATCACGATAGGGAGAAAGGTGAAATAGAGAGGAAAAAGGTCAAGTGTTGATTGTTTTTCGGGTTTCGGAGATTGAGAGACAAGGTGCTTGACCATCGGATTCGCGAAAGTGCAAAGTCCGATCTCCCGAAGTATAAGGGGTAATTTCTCGAAGTTATTTGTGGGTGCAGATTTCCCAAAAGGGAAATAGGAGAGCCATTGTCGAGAGCTCTTCAGGCTAGTGGAAGAGGAAAGATCCTGTGTGCGTGGACTTTCGACCTGCAGGTTGGAAAGTATCTACCATCTTTTGGTATCAGAGCTCAGAAAGGTTCTTTGCTTTCTATAGCAGGGAAAAAGGAGAATTCACCATGCCGCCGAGAAGAAGGGATAGGCAAACACACGATCCACCAGAGTAGAGTTAAATGCCGAGAAGAAGGGGTAGGAAGATGCCCGATCCAACCATGGAGAGAGAGATGCATGATTTACGTGCCAGAGTTGAAGACATGGATACAGCATAGAGGCGTACAGTCGATGTTGGGGATCTGAGTGATTCCAAAAGTGAAATTGAGGCTGGAAATGAAGAAGAAGAAGTTGCAGCCGAGGATGCAGCAAACGAACGTCTGATTAGGGCTATTGCAAGAATGGGTGCAAGAGAGAAAATGGACATTCCAGTTTATGAGGGAAATCTGGATGCAGAGGAGCTTCTAGATTGGATTAGAGCTTTGGACACATACTTTGACTATGAAGATGTTGAAGAGGACAAGAAAGTCAAACATTTTGTCACGAGATTAAAGGGACATGAAGAATTGTGGTGGGATGAACTACAAGCTGACAGATGTTGCAAACGCAAGAATAAGATCAAAAGCTGGGATAGAATGATCGCGAAGATGAAGGAAAAATTCATCCCCAGAGATTACCAGATTACTCTGTTTCGACAAATGCAAAACTTGAGACAAAAGTTGATGACAGTGAAAGAATATACTGAAGAATTCTACAGGCTGAACATTAGGGAAGGTCATCGGGAGAGCGATAATGAAAATGTTTCTAGATACATGAATGGTCTGAGATACGACATTTAGGATGAGATGAGCATGATAACCATCCAAACGGTGGAAGATTCTTATCATATGGCTCTAAAAGCTGAAGAGAAGCTGAGCCGAAAGCAGGGTCAAAGAGGCCGAGGCAGAAGTCAGCCCAAAGGCAAATCAGTTGCCCAGGATAAAAATCAGAAACCCAGGGAGGACTGGAAGAAACATCAGACTCAAACTGAGAGAGGTGGAAGCTCACAGCGAGGGCAATATACTGAACAGAGAGGGAAGCATACCGAACAGAGAGGAGATTACGCTGATAATAATATGTTTCCTCGTACCAGTTGTAGAGGAAGAGGAAGAGGTGGAGTGATAACATGCTTCACATGCGTAAATAATGGGCACAAGTCTTACGAGTGTCCAGATAAAAAGAAAGAGAGTGGAGAGACTCACATCGCCAAAGAACAGAGGCAGAATATTGAGGTAGAAGATGCTGAAGGCGAAAGATCGTCGATGATGCGAAAATCTCTTTTGACACC
>SNQJ01S0077235.1:0-28754 GCA_010110895.2 Picea sitchensis | reverse complement strand
GAAAGCAATACTTTGAATATTTGGTCAAGTGGAAGGGCCATCCAGTTGAAGATGCCAGCTGGGAGAACGAGGGAGAGATCCAGAGGCATGGACACACCATATGCGAGCTCATGGATAGGAGCCCATGAAAATTTTCAAGTAAGGGAGTATGATGTAGGAGCATCTCAAGCAAGCTAGCGCGGGGATAAAGGACAGCTGGAGAAGTGCCCAGCGAAAATTTTGAAATTATCTTGAAGTTAATGCGCCAATCTTAAATTATATAATTAAGAAGGAGCGCACTTGTAATATTGTAAAGGACCTTGATCGATCCGCTCTTGTCCATAGTAGGTAGAAGGCATTTATATTAGTTAATGAAGGTAGATAGAATTGAATGTTAGATTAGATAGTTTTAGAGCGCAAGAGGGAAACATGATATAGACACCCTCATTGTGTATTGTAAGGGGATGCCAATTGAGAGCATAGAGCATAGAGGAGAAGAAGCAGAGAGTTGTGTAGCTGAATTCCATGTACACAAGTTCTGGATTAATACAAAAAGGCTTTGATTCAAACTCATGGTGTTCAAATATTCTCTGTCTATGCATTTTTGAATGTTATGCTCATGAATGCTTTACTCTTACTGTCATGAAATTGCTTTTATACTATGTATGAATGATTTCTTGTTGAATGTTTTAAATCTGAGAGGAAAGGGTAAAGGAATGAGTTTCAATTGTTTCTCTATCTGAGCAAGAGTTCCTGCAAGGAGTGCAGTTGAATTGTCCGCAAGGAGTGCATTGGCAAAGGGTTCAGAGGTTTGTCTCTGAAATCTCAGATAGGGTATCTTTTGTTCTCATTCACATAGAAGTGCAGTCAGGCACATGAGCTGTGCAAGGAGTGCGCAGGCCAAATAAAATCTCAGAGTTGCGAACCTGAGAAATTGTTGAAGGGATACTGCTGCATGGAGTGCACAGAGTCGAAGGATTCAAATTCTCTGGAGTAATTAGGAATTTTCCGCAAGGAGTGTGTGCAGGAGTCTTCTTCAAGACTGAGAGTTGGAGAAAAGTCACGAGGGATAGAGTCTCCATAGTCGTCGAAGGAAGCACATGAAGTTTTGTGCACTGGAGCAGTGAGAAGGCATTCCAATTTTGCGTCGCAGACAACTGAGTACTGTGGGAGAACCACTTAGTAGAAATTTGTAGGAGTCCTTGGGAGGAGAAGAGATGGACGGTCAAAATTATTTGTGGAGAATTTACGAAGTCCCGTGAGCCGTTAAATCTCACAGAGGAGCAGGGGAGTTACGAAAAGTATTCCCAAAGGTTCAAGCTCAGGAGAGGTAGAACTGTAGATTTAATCCAACAGGAGCCGTTGGATTTACATGTTAATTTCTATTTCGGGGTTTCGTAGATTGAAGTTCCGAAATCTTTGCAACAGTTCTCGCGAAATAATGAAACGCAAAGTCCCGAAGGGCCAAAAAGAGCGTGTGGGCCATAGAAATCGGAAGGGTAGATAGGTGGCGCACTATAGACACGGAGGTCAATTTCGTTGACTATTTCGGGTTTTCGCAAGTGGATGTCCCGAAATCCTTACATCAGGATTCGCAAAATCGCGAAGTTCGAAGCCCCGACGGAGTGAAGGGTCGTTGAAAGGTCAAAGCTTGCGAGGGCATCAGAGTTTTGGCAGATTGGGTTTCAGAAGTCGAGTAGACGAGTTGCTTGACATCGCAACCCCCCGAAATTGCGATAGGGAGAAAGGCGAAACAAAGAGGAAAAAGGTCAAGTGTTGATTGTTTTTCAAGCTTCGGAGATTGACAGATAAGGCGCTTGACCACCAGATTCGTGAAAGTGCGAAGTCCGATCTCCCGAAGTATAAGGTGGAATTTCTCGAAGTTATTTGCGGGTGAATATTTCCTGAAAGGGAAATAGGAGAGCCATTGTTGAGAGATCTTCGGGCCAGTGGAAGAGGAAAGATCTTGTGTGCGTGGACTTCCGACCTGCGGGTTGGGAAGTATCCACCATCAACTGATCATAAGTCTAACCGAAAAAGACTGAAATTACAAGTTGCAGTAACTACAGGTGAAGTTTCTCCCCAGACTTCCGCACTACTGGATTTCTGCAGTTGCGACTTTTGTGCATCAAATGAGCTCTGGGGCCTTATATTTATACTTCTCTTTCCAGGTGGTCTAGGCCGACTTCTCTTTTTGGAGGATAAAGAATCAATATAAACTATTCTCTTTAGCCGACTTTACTTCTAGGGTTATATCCAAGTCTTTTAGGGTTCTTCTTGCTTTCTCAAATACTCTAATCTCATCAAAGGTCACAAGTGGAGGTTAATACCTCTCGTAGCTACCATAATATCAACATTAATTTAGAACCATGTAGAAATGCATGGTAATAATTAGTTTGGTAGTTCTAAGTGCACGAGGTGGCTGAATTTGGGATCATGTCCTCCTTCAATATGTGAGATATCCCACAATGTCACCTGCTTCTTGTAGGGTGGACTACACCCACTTGGGAATTTGAGGTGGTTCATAATCTACATGCTCAATATATTCTAAATATGTTTCAGAAATCATACATGAACTTTGATCTCAATGGGTGGAGACATCATCTTGGATGTCTAGAACAAGAAGAGGTTTAGAAGTCTCCACATGTGGCTCTTGAGATGCATGCATGGGACTTTCCTTAAACTAGACACTTTGCTCAATGATTAGCTTCTTTGTTGAGGGATCAATCAACCGGTAACCCTCCATACCTTCGGGATATCCCACAAAGATGCTTCTTGTCATAGAGGATCTATTTCCTTCCTCCTTTTAGAGGGTACGCGATCCCATGTGCATGATCGACTTCTGGTTTGAGGCGACTAATATTTTAGGCAATTTACTCCCTATGTAACATATTATAGCATTACTAACCATTTTTTATTGAGCCAATATCAATACCAATAGAAATAACAAGATTACTACAAATCTTCTTTTGAGGTCGTCATTTTCCCATCATTGGAGTTTACAACATCACTAAAACTTTTTACATTTTATGTGATGAATTAGAGTTGTCTATGAACACTATGTGGATTGTTATTATTATCTTGCATTTATATTCCAAAATGAATTTTAAAAACATCAAAAAAATTTCAATTCAAAAGCCAAATTTTCAAAGAAATTTTCTTTTGCCTCAGTCATGCCCCATATTATTAGCATTATTATTTAATTAAATAAATAATAATAATGAAATGTAATTATTATCCTAAACTAAGTATCCCCATATTATTGTTAAATACATAAATAAATAATAATAATTATTATCTAAAAACATCGTTCCCATATTATTATTAAATATATAAATAATAATAATTATTATTATCCTAAGAAATAAACTCATCTTATTATTATTAAATAAATAAATAAATAATAATGAAAAAGTATAATAATTACACTTAGTTATTATTATTATTTATTTATTTAATAAAATAATAATACGAATAATATAGAACATGACCACTCACCTTTTGATCTCTTCTATACTAAATTGAATTTCAAATTCTTCCACTTAAATTGAAATTTTAGCAGTTTGTGCAATCCATTTTACAAAAGCTTATTACAATACAAACTTGAGCTCATATAAACTATCAAAAGAAGGAATCACCTTTTCCACATGCATTCTTTTATATAATGTGTTTCTATGAATTTTAAGGATTAGTGTTATTACCACATTATACCCTTCATGATATATGAAGATTTGTAATGTATTCAACCATTGTCTCTCCTTTATTGTTCAAATTCCACACTAGGTTGAGCTTATGTGTTTTTCCTTACGTATAAAATATAACTATTCATATTGACACAATTTATGGTATTAGAAATTGTAAATTTTAAAATTATCTAATCACATAAAATACAATATTGCAGATATAGTAAATTTAGACAATCTATGCAATCAAGATTAACTAGAAAATGAATCCTTTTAACTGGGTATAACTATAAATTTTTATATTATCGATAAAGATGTGGAAACTAGTCTTCTAAAGTACTTCATAGTTTTGAGCTCTAAATGATCACACACACACATATTTGTCAACAATCTTGGGTGTGTAGTAGGAACTACCACTTTGGTGCCTATCTAAGTTCCTCTTCTCCTCCAGTCAATCCTATAAGCAAACATTGCAGGCCCAAGGACCAAGTTTTGAAACTGGCTCCAATACCATATGCAACTCCCTTAATGTAACACCTCTCTCAGGTACATTAAAGAAACAATATTAATTAATCAACCATAAAATAATCCAAATTGTATTTCCCACTTAATTTGTTTTTGAAAAAAAACTTAAGTATCGAATAATTTGGGATAGATTCATTACTATCATGTTTTCCCTTAGAAATATTTCGATTTCTTATGACAGATCACAAGTCCAACGCCATAAATCTTAGTATGTTATGAGCCTATTGTGTATTACTTCTATCTTATCTTAAAGTTAAATGACAATGTATTTGGCCTGATTAAGAAGATAATATTAGTCTTGAAGCCATCTCTCCTATTGACCTATGTTATCCATTCAACATATCATCACTAGATACCCTTGAGTAAAGTACCAACTAGTCTTCCAAGGTTCTTCCTTAATTTTTGACACATTCAAGAATTATTTTTCAACACTCATACTAAGGTTACTTAGTATGTAATCTAAAAGCATGGATGCTGCCCAATTTTACATGTTAATTATTCATTATAGAGATTTACATGTTAATTATTCATTAGAGAGATTTGCAGGGCATGAAACACTCATTGCCCTTGCAGTTAAACAACACATAATTTCTATTGATGAGAGTGAAATGCTTTCTCGACCTATTATTTATTATTATCATTAGGGAAACTAAGCAAGATTAAGAATAAACGTGATTTGCATAGCTTCGTTGCAAAGTGGTTCTCCCAAATCATCAAACAAGTCACACGCAAATTCCGAGGAACACATAATTGATTGGCATACTTTACCAAATATACCGTAGACATATTGAAATCTCTTCATCATTTTAATACTTAGACAGTGGACTCGCAGCCTCTAGCTTTGACACCATGACTTTATCAAATCATTTGTAGTTCAACTCAAACACATTAATTGTGTACCAATGTTTGATTTTTGGGTAGCTCATTTCATTAATGAAACATTATGAAGTCCAATTCATTCACAGCCCTGAGCCCAAAAAGGGTTATAGAATTTAGACAAATTTCTTACTGTAGAGAGACAACCATGACGGATGGTTTTCAAAAAAATAACTAATTAAAAAAAATAAACTTAACCCAAAATATTTTGAATTTCCATTGAATTTTCTTTTGGAAAGGGACATCAGATGTCGAAGATGTTCAAATGATTTACCAATGAAGGATTTGAATTCAAGCAATCAATTGAACGTGTCTCCACAATTACAAACCATTTCTGCATATATTTTTTTTGCATATCTAGCTTGAAAAAACTACCTGTTATTGCCTCTTATGTTTTCCCTTGTTATTTTTGTCGAACAATAGAGATGCAATGAGTTCAGTCAATTTTGGCATCAAACACAACTTATTGTCCATTCTTGGTTACACACGCACATTCAAAATCATTCGAGCAAATTTGAATTAAAAACCACACAAAAATAAAGCTCTGCAATGGGATTGTAATTCACAATGTGATGTCAAAAAACATCTTAATTAAACCAATTGAAATCACAATAACAAACAAATGGTTTTCACCATTGACAAATTACCAAATTTGATTGAATTTCCAGCAGTAACAACTCTTTCTAACTAAGTGCACATACACAATTTTATTCGAGAAAACTTAAGTATTAATTTGAGAAGAAATATTAAATATTCAAATCTAACATCCAAGCCATGCATCCATATCATTAGTTAAAAATTGATTCCAGCAATTAACAATGGCTCTGTGCCTAAAGTCAAACATTAAAAGAATCACTATTTCTCTAAACGTCCACATTTATTAGCAATTTTCATTTCATTATAAGAGTGGAAAGATTATCACATTCTTGAGCAGTCAGAGAACTTGCATGACTTCCATCTTCACAAAAGAGGGTTATACATAATATGTACAAAACTAATTAAAAGAAATGATTTACAATCTAAATAGCAATGGAATTATATCTAACTGGTAATTAATTACCTCAATGTTTTTGCAAATTCCATCAGTGAGCTCCAATTTCCTGCTCTTGCCAGCTTTTATTGTGCCAACTAGTTTAACTTCTTTCCCTCTGACCCCCTAGCTGCATTGGATCATAACTAGTGTTAGATTGCATAATGTACTCCACATGAATATTTAAGTTTTCTTCTCAGATTAATACTTAAGTTTTCTAGAATAAAATCATGAATTTCTCCATAAATTTATAGACCCCCTAAGGAGGGTCTTAACAATTTTCCTAAGATTAATTGGGATACACAAGAATTAACCACTAGGGAGTAAGGTCATCCCCCTTATCGTGTCGCCCCCCAAAATATTAAGGCCATGTATTTTTCAATTAGAGACTCCATGCCTCTATTGAGACTCTATGCTTCTCCATTAAGGGTTTACTTGTTATCGCCCACACCCATCTACTGGAAATTTGGAAAGGATTGCCCTATATCCTGCACATGTAACCACCATGCAAATATCACATAGGTCAATATCATATAAGTGGCATAATACTTAATTATACAATATTACCAATTAACCTCCATGGTTAGTTATTGTTTGACCCCCAACCTAGAGTTCCCCCAAACAACCATATCCACATGTGTCCTCCTCAGGTGACCAATGCCCTTGTTAGCGTATAAATATGTTCAGTATATATATTACACTCATTTATATGTCAATCTGGGATTCATAATCAAAAGAGTTGTTACACTATATGTGTCGAGAACAGATAACCTACCTATGTCTTATTGTATCTAGTTCAAGAAGGAAATAATTAATAACATAATAATTTGTTTCTAGAATTTATGAATGCTTCAAAGAAATTTAAACTTAGAAGAAAAAACTGATCACAAAACTTCTCAAACAAACATTCAATCAAAATATTCTTTCGTAGGTGACAAGTATGTTAATTCCAGGCTTATGAATTAGGGAGATGAACTTAAGATCTTGTTTCCTGTAGCACTCGAAAAAATGATTAACAATCAACTTTAGTCACTTTTAAACATAAATCAATCCCAACTCTATTCTATTCAATCAGACCTTCTTTAGTACAGGGAGCAACCAACATGACCAAGAGACTTCATTATGGAACATCAAGATAAGAGATAAATTCCTATGGTTCATGTACCACTGAGAACACCACACTTGCAAACTCAAAATAACACACTTTGTGATTAGCAATTCCACACATCATATTCTTTTCAATTAAATGTCAACCTGTAGAAGTAGAAAAGGAAACTGTCTATTATGTCTAATATCTGATTACTCACACTAATTCAGAAGCAAATGATTCTATGTTGAACTTTAAAATGTATTTGAAATCATTGACAATACATACAATTGTTAAATGTTCACACAATCACAATCACACAAAGCATGTATAGGGAGGTTTACCTTGGTTGGGGCGGTGGACCCTTGCCGAACCAACAAGGTACCTCTAAAAACATAATAGACTAAAACGTTCTAATCATATGCAGGAATTGCATAACAGATCATTTGTATTTCTTCAACTTGTAAATTGAATCAACAGTTCATCATCTCGTACATTATGAAAATATGTATCATTCGATTCTTACTACTTGCTTCATTACATCCCTCTTATTCTATCGCCTATACAACATCCCTTATAAAGAAGGTGAGTCGATACTATCAAGATCTAAGGATAAATATCAAATAGTTTTTAAAATATTACAATTGTTATTTCACATCAAATCTCTAGGGATGGACTTCATCCTCATGACACAAAGTGGATGAGTGATGAAGTCTATCGTGATCTCAAAAAATGCTTTAGAGACTTCGATCCAACTGACTTCTTGGAATCTCCATCAACGTACTCATTCAACAGGTGAATTATGGAAACAAGGGTTTAGTACTAGATACACACAGTCGCAACCCCGAGTATCGGATTAGGCGGACGGGTAGTACCGGAATGGCCGCAAGACTCGGTATCAGAATAGTGCAGAGTGTGTTGGTATCGGATGCAATGATGAGTTGTGCTAGTACTGGATTCCATGCTATGCAGGTACTGGAATAACGTTGAGTGGATAATACCGGAATAGGTGGAGATTTTGGTATCGGAATAGACTTGGTATCGGATCACACTGTAGCTTGTAGTACCATAATGTGTTATAGTTGTAGTACCAAAATAGTGAGGTATCGGATCAGACTGCTTAGGATTCAAACAATTAGGATTATTCAAAATCAAACATTTAATCAAATTTTCTCAAGAAAACTAATCAAATCATGTCGTAATCATAGGTTACCTGTCTATGCACATGAACAAGGTCATCAAGTGTATTAATGGAGGAAACAATCAAGTGTATACTCATAGCATAGGTAAAATAGGCTCAGATAGAGGGTTATATAGGTAATTAGAAGTGTCAAAATGGAGACTCAACATTTACCCCATGCTAAAGTCATTGCATATCCTCCTGCAACAACATCAAAATTGATACTCAAAATGTTTTGCAAAATTGAACCATTCCCCACCATTTCTCTGGCTGTAGGATGTTAAAATCAGAAGCTTCGCTCCTTAGTTCCTTCTTAATTACTTTGGTGTATTGGATCAAACGTAAGACTTGGTTGAGTTTAATAGAGACCTCTGCATTCTATTCTTTTAATTGTGCATTCTCTGCCTTAATGTGCCTATACAATACTTGGTACTCTGCAACTTCTTGGTTCAGCTTTCCAATCTTTACTATCAATTGATGTTTGCTCAGAGATTTGTTTGGACTAGATGTGGTTGTTTTCTCAATCACCTCCTCTCGGGCTTCCTTTTCCTTTCTCAGATATCTTAAAGTTTCTGTCACCAACCCCTTGGTTTCACTAATCGTAGCTCCATAGCCACTTTATTTCCCCGGAGAATTCGGAATATCAATGGGTTCTCTTTGAAGAGAAGGCACATGTGGAACTATTGTCTGCTTGGCCATGCTTCTAGTGTTCCTTCGTATAGGAAGTGAGCCTTCCTTAGATTTATTGATAGGGGTGGAAGTCTCCTCAAATAACTTCCTCTTCTTCATCTTAATATCAATTGCAGGCCTCGACACTTGTTTCTCCTGTGTCGATTTGATTTTTATCTTGAAGGAATGAAGTGTGGGTTCTGGAGTCTGCCTATGCTGATCATTCCGTATTTCCACTCTACAAGATTGAGGTGTAGGCTCTAAAATTTCTTTCTTTTGAGCCTTCCCCATTTTGAGTTTCCCCTTGTTTCCACTTGTTATCTTAGGAGTTTCTTGTAACTCACTAACGGGTTCTTGAGGAGGCAATAACTACCTTAGAGGTATTTTCCAATTCCTTAATTGATCCGGGAGGGAGCTCAATGATTGCCTCAGGGACATCATGTGAAACTTCACGTTGATCTGTATTCTTCCTCTTTCGTTTCTTACTCTGTGATAGTTGATCTTTAGGACTCGAGTCTAGGCTAAGTATTTTAGACTGGGTAGGATTCTCCTTCTTAGATGTGGTAGGCCCTTCTAGGATTTGTTCTGCTGACAAACTCTCCTTTTGACCCTTTTTCTCTCTCTGCATGTTGAGGTTATGGGTCCTTTCCAATTTGATGGTTGGTTCTGGTGATAACACAATGGCTACTTCAAGAGAAATGTCTGATTGTTCCCCTAGCTCAGAGTCCTTCTTCTTCTATCTTTTGGATTTTGGAATCGAGGTTGGTCTTATTTTCTAAGATTGGGAGACTTTCTTCTTTCTGGATGTAGTAGGCTCCCCTACAACAAAAATTTCTTTCTCCAATCCTTTAATAGGTTGGGATGAGCTGGGTGTAAAAGTGGCTTCTTTACCCCCTGATTCCTTTCTTCTGGATCCCTCACTGTGTATTCATGGTTCCTGACCCTCTACAGATTTGGACATTCCTTCCTGAGAAAATTTTTGTTGGAGTAGTTGCTTCCAACTACTAGCTTGTCTCCTCAAGGCATAGACAACCAAATTTTTTTATTAGGCCATGGTGATGGAGGCTAGTTTTAGGTTTCTTGGAAGCTGATTTCACTCCTATCACCATTTTATTTAAACTCATCCATAGGAAGTGAGGAAAATCAATTTGTGGCCCTCCTTCAAAGTGTGATAAAAGTTTCAAATGGTAAATGAAGGTTACTGCATGCCTCCCTTCACAAGTGAGAAATCTCTACAAACTCATGAGCATCATTCAATATTCCTCTTTTATGTAGCTTCTAGGAATTCCCTTGGTCCAATTGGGGTCTTGATGTTATGGCTTGAGAAATTTTTGGCAAAGATTATTGTCAAGGATCACACTTTTGAAGTATTTTTCCCAGCCAAAGGGAGGCCTGTAGCTTATATTATGGTGGCCTCCAAAATTGTCAACTTCATATATCCAAACTGCACACTTTCTCCATCATATGTTTGCACAAAAGAAAGAGAGACTCCTTCATGATGGCCTTTAAAATTCTCTAAAAATGGGACCCAGTAGACCTCTTCATATTTTTCCCTGCAAGCTTGATATTTTGTTGTTTCCCTGTATAATTGAAATATGGGCTCATGCCTGTCGATCCCCATGCTAGCTTAAAACAATTCTTTATGGTGTATGAGGCACAGATAAAGGATCTAGGGTTGAGTATCATATCAACACAGATCATGATGGAGTACCAGAAGGGGATAAGTATGAAAATGATACGAAGGCACGGGATCACAGTGTGAATGCAGGTGGTGTGACAGTAAAATGGTAAATAACGCTCATCTGGATGGCAAGCCATCCAGAGGAGCGTTTATAAATTGAGATTTGGTTTACAATGGTCACATCGTAGGTAATGATGACAAGGTAAGATAGGTCGAATCCTTGAAAAACTTACAGACTCATATGACAGTTGGCGTTAGACCATATTCACGGGAGTGTTATATAATGATGACAAGAGATGTGGTTGTTATGACTAGAACTCACAAGTATGGAATTTCTTGATGTCATCCAAATCATGGTTTGACATGCATAACTATCTGGATCGAGTCATTCATATGGCATGATAGTGAATCATGGGATTATGAGGTTTCTCTACCAGATAAATGGAAGGCATGAAATTTATCCTGTAGGAGACACAATTACCTCGTACTCTCAACATTTCAGGAAATAGGGACGTTTTCTTCATACAAAAATGTAGACAAGGAATTACAAGAGTTTTTGGTAGAGAGTGTGTCATGATTCGAGAGTAACTGTATGTTTAATGCATAATCGGTCTAATTTCTTTAATAAAACGAAAAATGTAGAATCTATACGTCCTAGTACTAAAATCGAGTAGCAAAACTTGAATATATGATTAGAGCTATCAGTCACCTTATTACCAGTACCAGATCAATTGAGTATCAGATCACCTCAGTGCTAGATGAATACAGAGTTGTGTTTAGTACCAGATGGATGCATGGTTCCTCCCTTAGTTCTAGATTAACGCATAAACATTGTTCAGTACCAGATGAGCACAGATTTTCTCCTTTAATACCAAATGAGCACAGATATGTGGTCTAGTATCGGATGGGCACAGATATGACCATTGGCACCAGATGAACACATAGGCGATCATTGGTACCGTATGGACACAGAGATATGGTTCAATACCAGAATAGCGAAGACCTCTTCCTTTGGTACCAGATGAGAACATAGGTGAACATTGTATTCTGGTACTCGAAGATATTTTGACACAGTATCTAGTGGTAGTTCTTTGTACACTGAAACATTTGTAGGATTCATTTTGTAGAAGTAGCTGGTGCTTTTTGGTGTTCTTGAAGAGGATCTATGATCTAATTTAATTGAAAAAAACCATGTTGGTGAAACAAATACCGATACTACATGTAGGAACTCTGAGTTTGCAACAAAATAATTTTAGTGACTCAGCTCCAGACTCTCTGACAGGGAGGTATTCTATAGTTGGATGTTGAGATTTAGAACCCTCCTCTTTTTGAACCAGGTTGATCACTTCTCCTGTCGACACTTCCTTTTTATTACAAAAATAATAATCCTAACTCCTACTTTTTTTGTGGATTTTTATCGAGCCTAGATTAGTTTATGCTCGCGGGTGTTTTCAATTTTAAAGAGTCTGAAAAAATTAAATAAAACTCTATATACCATCTCGTGGATTTTTCTCGAGCCCGAACCAGCTCCTACTCACCAATGTTTTCAATTTTAAAGAGTCTGGAAAACTTAAATAAAAATCTATATACCATCACATGGATTTTTCTCTATATCGGGCCAGTTTCTTCTAGCCGATGTTTTGAATTTTAAAGAGTCTGAAAAACTTAAAGAAGACTCCATTTGGTAAATGTCCTCCTTATTCATTTATCTACATGAGAACACAACCAACTTTCTATTTTTGTTAGTTATATCAAAAAAAAAAAAAACTCTATCTAATGACACACCTATGTACATAGCCAAATTATTTCATGCAATTGAACTTACTGTGGTGGGTCACCAGGAGTAGAAACCCTCTTTCTTACCAGTTGCATTTCATAATTCTTAAGAACATTTTTGAAAAAATCCTCTTTGGATAGAGGCTTATGATAAACCTTCAGTCGATGCCCATTTACAACAAAGGGAGTATGATTCTCATCAATGGTATTTATCCTTACTGAATCATTTTCATAAACTATATCAACTTCATAGGGTCCCAACCATCTAGTAGACAATTTACCTTTAAAATTTTTGAACCTACTATCATACAGGAGGGCCAAATCACCTGACTAAAAAGACTTATTTTTGATGTAATTTTCATGCCATTTAGTCCTTTGCTCTTGTATAAGGTTGGTCCTTTATAGAGAATCTTTTATGATCTCATCAAGCTCATTTAATTGTAATAGCCTTCGTTTTTTAGATTCATTAAGATCCATCCCTAATTGCATGGAAGTCCTAAAGGTTTTTACTTGAAATTCTATGGTATATAGTACCTACTTCCCATACACCAACTCATAAGGTGTATGGCCTATTGTATTTCTCCAAGATGTCTTATAGGCCCATAAGGCCTTAGGTAACCTATCAACCTAGTCTTTGTGATGCAGCTGAATAGTCTTGGTGAGGATAGCCTCTATCACCTTGTTGGTTGATTCCACCTGCCCCTTTGGTTGAGGGCGATAAGGGGAAGATTTTATGTGTTTGATTCTTTACTGTTCACTAAGAGCCTTGAACAAATTTGAGGTGAATTGGGTTCCTTGGCCAATGATTATTTCTCGAGGTACACCAAAACGAGTAAATATTTATTCAAAGAGAAATTATACAATAGATTGTTCATTAGCTGAATACAAAGATTTAACTTCCACCCATTTGGTTACATAATCTATGTAGACCAAGATGTACTTCTTCCTTCGAGACATAGGGTTAATAGGTCCTACAAAATACAAAGACCATTTTTCAAATGGTTCAATTACTACCTGATCTTGGAGGGGCATCTCATCGACTGCAGTAGGTTTTCCCATTCTTTGGAAATCATCACAACTGGCCACATACTTCTTTGCATCTTCAAAAATAGTTGGCCAATAGTAGCCAGACTGTAGAATCTTGTATGTTGTCCTTTTATCAGAAAAATGGCCTCCACATGGACCATGATGATAGGCTCTAAAAATATCTTTTATCTCATCCTCCCAAACACACCTTCTGATCACCAAGTTAGGCTTAGTTCGGTATAAGAAATCATCATGGCACGTGTAATTGGCTCTTAGCTGGACAATTCTTTGTTTCTCTCGGGAGGAAAGATTCTGAGGTAGCTTTTTTGTTACCAGATAGTTGGATACATCTGGATACCAAGGAGTATAAGTAGAAATAGAAAATAGATTCTCATCTGAAAAATAATAATCTACTGGAGTATTATCACCTGCATGAATGAGTCTAGACAATAAATCAACAATGAAATTATCTTTTCCAGGCCTATCAATGATGGTGGTATTGAATTCTTGTAGTAATAACAACCATATAGTCACTCTAGCATTTGTAATAGACTTGTTCATTAAAAATATGATAGTTGAATGGTTGGTATGTACAAAGACTTCATACCCTATTATGTAGTGTCTAAATTTGTTAATGGCATGTACTACTGACAAAAATTATTTTTCCATGGCAGTGTAATTTACTTTAGTAGGTGAAAGATTCTTGCTGACAAAGTATATATCATAAGGAATCTCGCCTTCCCTTTGTCCTAAGACAGCCCGCAAAGAGGTATATGAGGCATCTATGAAAATATGAAAAAGAAGAGACGAGTTTGGTCCTCTCAAAACAAGGGCACTTGACATCTTTGTTTTCAATATTTCAAAGGAGATTTGACATTGTTCATTCCAACAAAATTCAACATCTTTTGTTAACAGTTTGAATAGGGGGGCAACTAGTTTTGTAAAATTTTGAAAGAACCTCCTATAGTAACCATCATGCTCTAAGAAACTTTTGACTTCTTTAGATGTGGTGACCTAGAACAATTTCGTTAGTGAGCATCATTCTAGACTTTTCATGACTGAGTGAAAGGTTGGTTTTTTTACATCTAACTAGTAATTTCTCCAAATTGTCCAATGCCTGTTGGAAATCATCCCCATGCACTGTGAAGTCATCCATGTAGACTTCTACACAGTCTTGGGTCAAATCAGAGAAAATGGCCAAGACAACCCTTTGAAAGGTAGCAGGGGAATTACAGAAACCAAAAGGAAGAACCCTATAGGCATAGGTCCCTGAGGGGTAGGTAAATGTGGTTTTATCTTGGTATTCTGGTGAAATTTGGATTTGATTGTAACCACTAAACCCATCCATGAAATAAAAATACCTTTTTCCAGACAAAGTGTCCAAGACTTGTTCTACGAAATGAAAAGGAAGGTAGTCTCTATAGGTAGCCTTGTTTAATTTTCTGAATTCCACACAAATCCTCCATTTACCATTTTTCTTAGGGACAATAACCAATGGGGATACCCACTTGCTATTTCATATAGGGTAGATGAAATTTTCTTGAAGGAGTTTCTGGAGTTCTTCTTTTACTATGTCTTTCAAGGCTGGATTCATTCTTCTTTGGGGATTCATATCAGGTTTGATTTTATCACTAGTGTAAATGTGATGCATAGAAGTGTCTGGATGGATCCCTTTCATGTCAGAGTAATCCCCTGCAAAAGCACTAGATTGCCCTTGAATCATCTGTATCAACTTTTGTTGATCTGTTTCTAAGCTAGCATTGATATACAAAGATTTTCCAAGACTGATTTCAACATATTGAACAACTGATTCTTTCCCTTCATCTATTTTTGAAACAATGGCTATTGTAGAGGTGGAGGGGTGCCAAATTTGTTGGAATTTGGAGCTAAAGATATGTGTATATTTAGGAAAAGATTGAGGATATTCAATGCATTCTCAATCAACCAAGAATAGGCTTAAGATTTGTTCTCCAGTTTTCTCTTGAAATCCTTTCACTTGTTCGAGTGTCAACAAGGGCTGAATACAATCCTCCTCCCCATAGGGATTCTCCATCCAGAGAGGAAATTCAGTGGTTGGTTGGGTAGGGGGAAAAAGGATAAGTTTTTTACTTTGAGTGCCATTGGAAATTTTTATCTCTCTAGACTGACAACTAATAAATGCATCAGAAATGGCCAACCAAGGTCGGCCAAGTACTACTGGATGTCCTGGTTTGGAGGATTTTGGATGAATCACTAAGAAATACACATGTTATTTCCAAGAAGCCAAGGTAACTGTTATATCATCTAAACATCCTGTCAGGGTGATGACTGATTTGTCTGTGATCTCCAACAAAGTTTTTGTTGGTCTCAGGTGATTTAGTTGCAACATTTTCATAGTGTGAACCGAAATAACATGTATTGCTTCCCCTAGATCAATAAGTGTGTTTGGAAAAGGAACACCGTTAATTTCTATGGTTACCACTAGTTTTCCTGGATCACTATGTTTGGATGGCATTTCTAATATAAACTCTAATAATTGTCCAACCACCTGTATGATAGAAGGCTCTTTCCTCTTCCTCCCTGTATTTTTAATGCAAATATCCCTTACAATTTTAGCATAATAAGGTATTTCCTTGATGGCCTTAAGTAGGGGAATATTTACACATATATTTCTAAGTTCAGTCTCTAGATTATGTCCTAGAGGTTCCTCGGATTTCTTCACAAGCAACCTTTCTGGATAAGGAGGACGATTCATTTTCTAAGGTGTTTCTACTGCATGAGAATTGTGAGGAAGATTTTCCCTTTTCACAGGGGTGCTTATTTATTGATTTAATTGATTGTCCATTTGTTCTTCTCTTTGAATTGTTTGAATATCTATTTGTTCTTCTTCTTGAAATGCGTGATTATGTACTTGTTCTTCTTATTGAATAACCATAGTAGGATTTGTTTTATTTACAACCCTCCTTGATGTTAATTAATCCCATTGAATGGAGCAGGAGTTATCACATAAGTAGGGAAGGTTTGTACTTCAAGGTTTTGTACAGGTTGTGTAGGTCTATTATTTGGATTAGGGATGGGTTGTGCGGGAATAAGGGTAGGATGAGGAGGGTTTTGAATAGGTGCAACTTGAATTTGTTGCTAAAGATTTGGATTCGTAGGTAGTGAAATTTTTTTCTACAGTTGTGGCAGTGGAGGAAGAGCAAGAGCATTAAATCCTGGGAGCAACTGAGAAATATTGGAAGGGTATTGTGGGTAGGTGGGAAAATTTGTTGGCTGAAAGGTAACATTCCCATATGCAATCCCTCTCCATTCTTGTTTCCAAGGTTGGATTTGTGGATTTTTTGGTGACCATTGAGGATAAGACATAAGAGGTAGCCATTGATGTTCTAACTATTGTGTAGTAGGGTCTGCAAACATATTGGGATTTTGTTGTCTCCATGGCCTCTTAGGGGGGTAGGATGTTTCATGAGGTTCTCCTCCTCCCTTGAAAATGGATTTAAGTCCAGGTAAAGAAGGGAACTCATTGGTAGGGTGATCCTCTGTACAAAGGCAATAGATTTCAATAACATTAAGGGGGCATTCCTTTTCAGGATTATTTTTCCTACATCGATGACATAAAATTGTCAAAGAAACATTTTCTTCTAGTTGTTTCCTTCTAATTTTTATGGTATCAAGTTGGGAACTGATGGTGTTTAGGATGTCTGTTTTTAATTTTTCCAGTAGATTCTCCAATTCAATCCTAGTAAGACCTCCTGATGTGGGTTTAACAATTTCGTTTTAGGATCCCTTACACTTTTTCCTGTTTTGGCTTGATAGTGGGAGTATCTTTTACACTACTTGGTTATGTCTGCAAATGGATTTTGGTACACATATCCAAAACTCATGAGATTTATTAATTCAATGCAACCATCCCTCACACCCTCTAATAAGATAGTTATAATTGTGGTTGTGTCTAAGGAAAATTGCTTAGTCTTTTGGTAGTTGTATAGGAACCTCTCTAGGTAATCTTCAAAGCTCTCTTCCTCATATTGCTGCATTTTAAATATGTCATTCCTAGCATCCTTAGGTCTGCAGTAATCTTGATATTTTTGGAGGAAGGTCTCCTTCATACCATCCCAAGATAATATAGTGTGTTCTCCTAGGCTCATAAACCACCTTAGTGTTGAATATTTTAGTGTAGCTGGAAAGAGTTTTAATTTTTCTGCATTATCAGTGTAATTATAACTTCTACATAGTATATCAAATTCAAACAAAAATGAATCATAATCTTCTGTTGACATACCATGGAACTGAGGCAGTGAGGAAAATGGAATATTCTTCATAGCTATGTCTTTGGCGATGTCTAGTATTGGGAATCCAAATGTCTATGTTTCATTAGCTGCACTTCCTTCCTCTTCTGTCATATCTCCAAATAGTTTGTAGGGTGGTGGTGATGTATGTCCACTAAGTGATGGTTCAACCACTAGTTTGTTTTGTATATCTAACTGTTCCAATGCCTTATGTGGTTCCCCAATCGTAGATGTAGATTCCTCTATCACTACCTTTGTTTCTTTTCTAGATCCTCTTTCTGATGGGGTTGCCAGTGCTTCCTCTCTTTCTTGTTGTATTATGTGGGGGGTTGTTGTTTGTTTTTATAATTTTTCTAAAATTTTGGAAGCAATAAATCTACCTTTATTATCCCTATATCTACTCATAAAATAAATTCCAATACAAAAACACAAACTTATGTTCTATCAAAAGTAAGAGGACAACATGAATTTGGAGCAACCCCACCAAAGTGGATGTGCAAGTTCTTACCTCTGGTCTTACCGTATTCTATCCACTCTCATATTGTCCTTAAATCCAATCCAAACTCATCAAACCAATAAAAAATCTAAAATGCTACCTATTACCATTTACCACTCCCCGACAACGGCGCTAAAATGTTGGTGTATAAAAATGTTTAGTATATATATTACACTCATTTATATGTCAATCTGGGATTCGTAATAAAAAGAGTTGTTACACTATATGTGTTGAGAATAGGTAACCTACCTATGTCTATTGTATCTAGTTCAAGCAGGAAATAATTAATAACATAATACTTTGTTTCTAGAATTTATGAATGCTTCACACAACTTTAAACTTAGAAGCGAAAACTAATAACAAAACTTCTCAAGCAATCAATCAATCAAAAGATTCTTTCATAGGTGACAAGTCTGTTCATTCTAGGATTATGAATTAGAGACATGAACTTAAGATCTTGTTTCCTGTAGCACTCGAAAATAATGATTAACAATCAACTTTAGTCACTTTTAAACAGAAATCAATCCCAACTCTATTTTATTCAATCAAGATTTCTTTAGTATAGGGAGCAGCCAACATGACTCAGAGACTTCATTATGGAACATGAAGATAAGAGATAAAGTCCTACGGTTCCTATACCACTGAGAACAACACACTTGCAAACTCAAAATAACACTCTTTGTGATTAGCAATTCCACACATCAGATTCTTTTCAATTAAATGTCAACCTGCAGAAGTAGAAAATGAAACTATCTATGTTGTCTAATATCTGATTACTCACACTGATTCAGAAGGAAATGATTCTATGTTGAACTTTAAAATGTATTTGAAATCATTGAAAATGCATACAATTGTTAAATGTTCACACTCACACAATCACACAAATCATGTACGGGGAGGTTTACCTTGGTTGGGGCAGTGGGACCTTGTCAAACCAACAAGGTACCTCTCAAAATTTAACAAACTAAAACGTTCTAATCATACTCAGGAATTGCACAATAGATCATTTGTATTTCATCAACTTGTAAATTGAATCAACAGTTCATCTTCTCGTACATTATCAAAACATGTATAATTTGGTTCTTGCTACTTGCTTCATTACATCCCTCTTATTCTATTGCCTCGACAACATACCTTATAAAGAAGGTGATCCAATACTATCAAGATCTAAGGATAAGTATCAAATAATTTTTAAAATATTACAATTGGTATTTCACATCAAATCTCTAGGGATGGACTTCATCCTCATGACACGAAGTGCATGAGTGATGAAGTCTATCGTGATCTCAAAAACAAATTTAGAGACTTTGATCCAACTAAGTTCTTGGAATCTCCATCAGCGTACTTGTTCAACAAGTGAATTATGGAAACAATGGTTTGGTACCAGATACACACATTCGCAACCTTGATTACCGGATTAGGCAGACAGGCAGTACTAGAATGGGTGCAAGACTTGGTACCAGAATAACGTAGAGTGTGCTGGTACCGAATGCAATGTTAAGTTGTGCTAGTACCAGATGCCATGATGTGTGGGTACTGGAATAACACTGAGCATACAATATCGAAGTAGGTGGAGCTTTTGGTACCAGAATAGGCTTGGTACCAGATCACGTTGTAGCTTGTAGTACCAAAATGCGCTATAGTTGTAGTATTGGAATAGTGAGGTACCAAATCAAACTGCTTAGGAGTCAAACGATTAGGATCATACAAAATCAAACATTTAATCGAATTAACTCAAGAAAAATTAACAAATCATGCCTTAATCATAGGTTACCTCTCTATGCACATGAACAAGGTCATCAAGTGTATTGATAGAGGAAACAATCAAGTATATACTCATAGCATAGGTAAAATAGGATCATATAGAGGATGATATAGGGAATTAGAAGTGTCAAAATGGAGACTCAATAGCCNTATATATAATCCACCCAGATATGGAAGCATATATCTATGTGTAGATATGAAATAAAAACACTATAAAATCAACACAAGTTTATTGGTTACATTAAGTTTTCACAACATCTAATTTGGCTTCCTTAGCCTTCTTCCTTAATCATCTCCAACTAGAATTCTTGTAGGCCTTGTCCACCTATCACAACTCACACTTGTTCACAACATAAGTATACATTCCATGATCAAACATATACCTATTATAATGTATAATCCACCCAGATATTGAAGCATATACCTATGCGTAGATATGAAATAAAAACACTATAAAATCAACACAAGTCCATTGGATACATTAAGTTTTCACAACATTTAATTTGACTTCCTTAACCTTCTTCCTTAATACACTCCCAATAAAAGTCTTCCAGGCCTTGTCCACCTAGAACAACTCACACTTGTTCACAACATAAGTATACATTCCATGATCAAAGATATACCTATCATAATGTATAAACTATTCTACTACACAATTAAGACTTATCAAACACATATAACCAATCAATCACATTCCATAAGTCACATACACATAGAGTAACCAGAAACATGGTCATTAAACCCTTAATTCAATCCTCAGATTAACCTCCTAATTGTATTCAAATCTGAGTTATGAAAAAATAGGCATTACAACTACAATGATGGAATAAATTTAGATAAGACTTATCTCATTTATGGGGTTCTATAGTTTGATAAGGTTTGTTTCTCCACTTTATTTTCTTATAATAAAATCAAGTTGCATGGGGGTTTAATATATATAAGATTTATTGTTAAACCAAATGAGTATTAGAAAAATGATTAGCATGGCTTGATATAAAAGGTGGAAAAGAGGAGAAAAGTATGGTGTTTCCCTTGGTTTCCAAGGGTGGAAGATTAGTTATGGTAAAATTAGTCCTCAAGGCATACCTAATTTATTGGATGTTTTTGGCCTAGATCCCAAAAGGGGTTATAGAGGTAATTGCAATATTGAGATTCAAGTTTTTGTGGTATTGGAGTAGAGAAAAGAGGTGGATACACTTCGTAAAATGGAAGAAATGCATTGTACATAATTACTCGGGGTTGGGTTTTAAATAATGTCTTTCATTTCTCAAGAGCACCAATGATAGTTTTTCAAGGAAGAAGTTTATGGTCAACAAAAAAATTATATTTATCCTCCTTTTATATGTGTTCAATATAATGATATATATATTATGTGATTTATATTGTTATCCATATGGAATGATCTGCTAAGAAGTATCATTAAGGTTTTGAGGTCTATTTTTGAACTATGTATGTTTCAATTTCTATATATATATAATCCACACATAAACTTTTCAAACGAATATGTTTGAAGGGAGATATATGAAGTAGTTGGATGTGATAGGTAGACCGCTATCCTTTTCTAGAAAAGGTTAATTGAATGATGAAAGGTATATATGCATTGTAATTTTATTTATTTTGAATAAAATTACATAATTTGTTGTATTTAGGGAAAATAAAAAAAAGGCGATGGTGACCTACCCGACAAATACGATGACTTTAAAGGTTTACGATCTACTACTAAGCATGATATATTCACTATCTGAACCTGTGGCATAGTGCATGAATTCATGGGATATGAAATAATACCCCTAATTTAACTATATATTAATACATACCTCCCAAAATCCTTTTGTTGGACCCCCCTCCCAACACATCTTTCTGATTAAAAAAATCACCTATTTTTACAAGATGCCCCTTTTTATACCCCCAATAGCTATAACCCTCCCACCCCCCATACCTCTCACCCCACCCCATATTGACAACAAATCGAATTTATTTTTCAGAATTTTAAAACCCCCTTTATGAATGAACATGATAAGATATTGGGCAAGAAGGTGAAGCCCATGTGATGATAACAAGGTGTATACAAGAAAATAACTTATGTGTGGTGGTTGGGGTGGGTCATAAGGGAATTCGCCTAGCAATGTGTAATATTTATGAATGGTAGGATCTATCTCATTGTAATATTTTGTTGGTTGAATGACATCAAGGGTGGATAAGATTTTGTTTTAGTTCATGGTTAGATGGGGCTCATAGTGTGTAAGATGTTATATCTTGCTATGAATATAAATATATTCATATAAAAATGAAATTGGGCCTTCCAAAATTCCCAACGACGAGGGATGAATCCTTCAAAAGGTGACTAGTTAAGTTATGATAGAGCCAATTATAGTGAATGGAACTAAGAACATATCCCAACTTGAAACAACTATATGTTCTAGGTATAATCACAACCTATGAAATTCACCCTTGTGATAATCCTAGGGTTTGCCCACTAATATACCTTCCTCAAATGAAAATAAGATATTTAATTTCAACAATCATGGATCTTATGTAAACAAGAGTTGAGTGGATAAGAAACCTTAGAGAAACACTAGACCTCATCTTTAGTGTCTTGGGGCAACATGTCATTCTTATCATGGATGTTTCACACTTGGTATAGAGGGATTTGAATATCCCTAAGAGAAAAACTACTTTTTTTTTTTAATGAAAAATGATTTTAAGGGACATGATTTGATTCATAGCCCAACAATACTAACTTAGGTTATAATTTATTTATTTTCAAACAAAGATGAATTAAGATAGTTAGAATTGTTGCTTGAATTAAAGTTTGAACTTGATTTATTGGATTGATTTTATGCAATCAAAGAGTTATCATTTTCAATATTCAAACCGGAAAGAAAAAGTGGACACACTTGGATTGATTTTATGCAATCAAAGAGTTATCATTGTCAATATTCAAACAAGAAAGAAAAAGTGGACACACTTAAGGAATTTTTATGTATCAATATATTTTTGGTTACTAATCATTTAATAATCAATGGAATATATATTTTTAATTATTTATGGCTTTTATGTGATATGCATAAAAAACAATAATGTTTTTTTTTCATCATTACTCGCACCATAACTATAAATATCAATTATAAATATGATAAAATCCTGAAAACATTCACGTGAGAATTATAAATAGAGTTTGAGGGATCACTTGATTTTGTGTGAGGGTTTAAAATAACAATTTAGAGTAAATTTTTAAGGGAATCCACTTAAATAATTGTAAAATAGATGTACATTAAAGATTAGATAGATACATTAATGGGCCATATCATTTGTATTTGAATATATGTGAAAAATGCTTCAACTTTAACTTGAGGAAAATATTGTAAATTTATTATAAATTCCAAATTGAATACAATACATGTATAAGATAGTTGATATGCATTTTGGAATGAGGAAATATTAGTTACTGATATTTTATTTATCTAGATATCTAAAATATTTTTCAATTAGATGCAATAAAGCTTCATCAACGTGTTGATGTACATTTTCTTTTAGTTGTTATCTCAATTCTTTTGATTTTTGTTTGATTCTCTTTCTATCCTTTTCTCTCACTTTAGTTTCATGAACCCATATGAAATCATATTTCATATTATGATTTTTTATATTTTACATCTTCATCATTGATTACCATGTATTTTTCGCAATGATAAAATAACCATGTGTGAGTTGGCACACATGTACATACTTTTACTATTTTTTTTTTTTTTATAATGGTGGTTATACTCTCACTATGTGTGAATGTACCCTTGGTTTATTTTGTTCATGTGTGGTTGTATAAATAAATCATTTGAGCTATTTTGTTAACCTGTCAACATATTGATTAAGTTTTTAATTAACCCTTCATTGAGGTATTTTTTAAATCCTTGTTAATCACTCAATCTATCTATATAATAACCCTTGATCGATTTAAATTAACCAATCAAGGGTTTAAAATCCCGAGATCTATCCTCCTTGGTACAAGATTTTTTGCAGCTTCAACTTATAAGGGATCAAACATCTACATTTCTTTCATTTAGGTGGCTAGAAAGACAATAAAAGTATGTACACATTTTTTTTACTACACATCAAATTCACAAGGCATATATGAGTTTCAAGGAATTCAATTTTAAAATATGTAAAATGACATTTTTTGGGGTTTTTGGTGAAACCTTAAGAAGAAGAAAACACAACATGCAGAGATGTCAAAAGGGGAAATAATACTCCAAGAACATCAATCGTGTCTAAAGACATCGTTTCAACACCTAAGCATAGTGCATTGTGATCAAAACATCACAATGCATGATATGTTTTTTTGTAGTCATTTCATACACATCACTTCACACACAACATCAACCCACAAAGTCCTTTATTTATAGTCTTTGGATCAAACCAATTTCTTTGAAATGGGGAAGATATTGTCCACAAATAATAGTTAGCAATTGTAATGGTTTATGGTAAACCCATGTTGTCTCGTCAGCTACTCGACTTACCCAGTTAACCCAACCATCCAATTGTCCAACATATAGTTCATTGATTGGTTGTTCGATCCATTGATTGATTGTCTCTAGTTGTTATTCGACCTCTAAACTGACTATCTCCAGTTGCTAGTCAATTTTGGCACCCAAAGTTTTGGGTTCATTTTAGCATGTGCGCACAAATGAAAGTTGTTCGCGCTCATCTAGTATTTTTTCAAGATCCTAAGGAGATACGTGAAATAAGGCCATAGTATGTGCATTGGACTGGGTTTTGTTGAGTAGTGCACCAAGTTTAAAGGCGATCAAGGGTTCATTGGTTCAAATTTTTTCAGTTGAGCCCGTCGGTCCACGTTTTGTTAGTTGTGTCAGAAATCAAGAAGAAGCTCGTTGGAAGCAAGAAAGGAATCATCGGGATATATCCTAGAGTTATTAGTGCAAGCCACAAATGAAGATGTTGGGAGGCTAGAAAATGAGCTAGTCAGGGTAGTTAAGATTTCTCCTGATGCAGAGAACCTATATTGAGCATTGTCGAGTACCAGAAGTGTGTGAGGTCATTAGATCAAACAAGTGAGTAGAGTAGAATGTTGAAGGAAAACTCTCCCAAGAAGAATCAGATATAAAAGATAGCTCTCATATCAAAATGGAGGTTTGTTAATTTCAAAAGACATCAGTCCCAGAGCTATGAGTAGCCTATAGAAATCTTGTGTTATATGGAGAAGTCCCATGTGTCTTGTTTATGTATGAGTCTTAAATATTAGCACAAGGTGCATGATGTTGCATTCCCACTGTTGTTATAGTAATGAGATGAAGCCTTATGTTGTACAAATCAATTATTCAACACCATGTATATCTCTAATATGATGGAATATGTTTAGTTATAAAGACATGGAAGTTACATCATATCCCATGTTTGTTATGAATGAGTAATAGTTGTGTGTGTATTTTTTAATTCTTATACCTTGTTATAGTATCAGATATGAGTTAGATGGATGCCATTTTTAGTTATGTTAATTGTATTTGATCCTCCATCCCCGACAAAAGACCTTATGGTCTCTGTGATCCTCTATGCATCTTGGGTGACACTTGCCTCATCCTCGGACAAGGATTGATATGTCGATTCTTAGGGCATTTTGTTGGACATGCTCCAAATGAACCATGGGTCTTAAACCCCCCAGTGTTATGAATGTCAGTGCGCATGCACACCCGTACTGAAACAATGACACTGTTTATTGAAGCCCAACAAATGGTTCCATTGTTGAGACCTAAAGTCTTCTTGAGATTGATGGAGGAAAAGAGAAATTTGGTGGTTCATGTCTAAGGAAGATATTCAAGACTAGATAGAAGAAAAGGAGGATGATTTTTATCGAGGGGAGATGAAAGTATGGTTGGTGAACACAAAATAATGCAAAGGTAGATATATTTACTCTTATCTACATGAACAATGTTTTGCAAAATTTCCATGTTTGTTGCATGAATGGTTAAAAATACAAGAATAAGTTAATTCAATGGTGTTACCATCGAAGCCTAGAGTATGGGATCAAGCCAAGATTGATTATTTAAAGGCATTTGATAACAAGTGGAATCAAGCCATTGAATTATGGTTTTCTCAGGTAAAGGAAGGCTATATTGTTGGGTTTGATATAGAATATAGTGATTCTTTTAGTGAGGATGAAAGAAATTTTAAATAAGATCCCAAAAAGAAGATGTTAGAATAGATACCCATTTGGATCAATATCTTGTTCATAGATTAAAAAAAATGATGTGCAGGGCGCCTGATAGGATGGTTGAGTAAACCCATAATGCTAGTGGGGTTTTTTTGGAAAAGGTGGGGGAAAGAGATCCAGAGTATGGATCTAATGAGGAGGATCCAAGAAGTTGTTTAGATGAGGTTAGGACCCAAATGAACCCAGAAGAGAAGAGGAGAAAAAGATCTAAAAGACACACAATAAGAGTTGAACTAAGGGAGAGAGTTGAGTAGAAGAGTATAGAAGATTTAGCGGAGGGTGCACAACGAGGTGTAGGGACCATAATGAAGAGGAATCTCGCACTAGAAAATGTTGTGGGAGAGGATGTTGTGCTAGAGTGTAGCACCAATGAGGATATGCCTACGAAGAGGCTTGGAATTGAAGATACCAATAGTGAAAGTAGCGGTAGTGAGGGAATACGTGATGAAGCTATTATCCTTTGGTTGTTGCGGTATGTAGAAACCTTGATAAGAGGAAGAGCGCACATGTGTGGTGTGTGAAAACAAAATTTCACTGCGTTAGTGGACTCAGAAGAGGAATCATCACACGATTACGCACTAAAATGAAGAGAGGTTATCACGTGGTATAGTGGGATGCCAATCCAATGGGATTTTGTCTCTTGATGTAGTGTTGGTATGTTGAGTATCCCAGTGAGAGGTGCACAAATAAGTTGTGTGTTGAGTAGAGAAATTGACTCTGTCCCAGGTAGGAGTATGTAGATTGAACTAGGAGATGAATCGTGTAGTGGAATTGTGTGGATCGACCCGAAGGCAGGAGCGCACGGTGGTGGTGCATACAGTCATTACAGGAGGAGAAGGATTAGAATGTGGATGCATGAGACATGAAGGAATATGGAGATTCCCCTAGTGGTGGGGGATACAAACAAATAATGTTGGATGGTCTTGCGTCACTACATATAGATGGTTCTTTGGGTCCCCTCACAAGAATTTTTAGGAGAAGATGGTCTTGCATGACTACATATAGATGGTTATTTGGGTCCCCTCACAAGAAGTTTTAGGAGAAGATGGTCTTACCCCCCTTTGTCCCACCCCCCTTATGCATTTTTAATCAAGAAGAACACACAACATATTGTGAATAGGTTGAAGTTGAAGAAAGAGAAGAGAAAAGAAGTGAATACAGGAGTGAAGGACAAGATGAAGTCAACAATACTTTACCCCAAGTGATAGTGGTGTGGAGGGATTCAGAAAATAACAGTCTTAAGAGTGGAACTAACCTTGGTCCTAAGATGGCCAATCAAGATAGTATGCAAATATTACCCATGTTCCATGGAATGGTTAAGGATGATGTTGAGAAACATTGGTTCACCTATGAAGAAATCTGGTTTGTAAAGAGAGTTACAAACGAGGAAACTGAGATCGCATAACTAGAGACTACAATCAGGGATTGGGCCCTGACGTGGTACATGAAATAGAAGGCTACTACACCAGTAGGGAAGGCGAGGTCCTTTGTCAATATAAAATAGGATCTGATTAAGGAATTTCAGAAATTGAAGTCAGAGTCCCAATGCATTACATAAATCAAGGAAATCAACCTGAAAGAAGGAGAGATCATATAACACTACAAAAAGTGGTTCAAAATCTTGTTGGATAGGCTAACGTTCCAAATCTAGGATTTAAAATGCATAGAATGGTTCATTGCATGGTTCCTCTTCCATATTTCAGTCTTTCTCACCCATAAAAAGGTGACGACTCATGCCCAAGAAGTTGAGATCATGATGTACTTGGAAGCCACACCTTGAGGAACTAAAACATCAGCCTAGTTGGAACAGGTTTAGCCACAATTGGCCAACCTAAAAATATAATTGCAAGATATTTCTAGGGCTAAGTTCATGCACAAATATGTCTGGTGCACTAGATGTCACTCAAAAGAGAATCTATGAGACGAGTGTCTGGTCTTTCTAAATTATGTGGTGACTGACGTGTCAAGTCCATTTCCCTCTACAAAGTCAAAATGGTGTGAAATATGCCGGCAATGGGGCCATGTGCCACCCCACTTCCCCACCTTACAAAAGTATCAAGAAACAACTCATACCCCCTTGTTATCACTGAAATTTCGTCCGCACATGGCAACAAGAACTCAACATCGTCAAACAGTAATGAAGTCATTCATGGCACTGAATTAATCTCACAGCATTCCAAAAAGGTCAAAAACTATACAAAGTAGTAAAAATTGAAGAGCGCTTTACAGAAGTTGGGTGCGCGCGCACATGCGCGGAACAGGAACGTACCATGCGCACATACGCGCACGATGCATGACTGTTGGCACAAAAACCCGCGCACCTGCTAAACGACACATTTATTGAATTGGTGGGCCTCCCAACCACTTATGGATCAGCTCCCAAGCCGATTTGACCCTCAAATCTGAGCTAAATCCGAATGGTGGGCTGGTCAAAGACCTAATAAAGCCCTAAAGAGCCTCTCTTCACACTACAAAGGAGTTACATAATCACCCA
>SNQJ01S0077234.1:26246-41543 GCA_010110895.2 Picea sitchensis | reverse complement strand
TTCTATCATTCCAACTTATGGTGGTTCTCTTGTATGATTGAATCACCTTATTGGTCCAATTAATCACTATGTTATAATCCATGTCGAAATATAATTTCAACGTGGATATCTATGATCATTAATTAGAATGTTTAATATATGAGAAAGCATATACTTAGGATATAGTTTCAAAGGTATAATTAGAGGAATTTCATAGGAATTTAATAAATTTGGTAAGAGGATAGGATAGAGTTTAGGAAATTCAGAATAAATGTGTATTGAATTTAATATTTTCCCATCCTTCACACACTTCATAATTCCAAATGCATAAATGATTTAAGGAGTTATTACCTTCTGATTTTACCTGTAGCATGAATAATTTATCACCTTTGAAGTTGGAGCTAGAGTTGGAGCATAGTTGAGTTTGAATGGTAGTCCTGTTGCTGGAGCTGACTCATTTATTGTTGCATACTCTGGAAGAAATTTTTGGACTTATGATGATTCTAGAGATGAAGGATGATTATGAAAAATCTAAAGATGATCTAACAAGTGTTGATGCTACTAAAGATTATATAAAAAGTTATGATGTTGTTGAAGATGATCTGAATCTACTGCTTGCTAATAAAGTCTTCAGAATTGAATTTCATGAAAATTTGCATGAAATTCATAAATTGTACTAATTTGGTGTTGCAATATAGTCTTTAAAATAATTTAATGACTAATAGTTGCTTGAATAACAACTACATGTGGATTTCGATAGCTACAAAAATTGTTTGTAATTGCATAAAAGTATGCAACTTGTAGAAATTAACCTTCTATATAGAACCATTTTACTAGTGAACCTGAATCTTGAATTGTAATGTATGGTCTGGAAGAAATCTAGCATGTTGCAATAGTAAAAATTTGAAAACAAGAAGAAAAACTTGAACAATCCAGGAACTGCTGCTAAATTTATTTCTAAGAAAAACCATGAAAATTTTGAAAACCTCTAGAAATATGAATTTATTTTTAAGTATGAAAGGAATAATCTATCCGACTAAGTGCTGCAAAAACTAACTTTTTGCAGGATGGCAAGAAATTTGTTGTTGAGAAATCAAGAACTGGAAAGAAGAATGATAAACAGGGGAATAAATCTTGTGATTATTTGGAAAACTTGAATTGTGTCCGTCGGATCACTAGTTTTCAAATAGAATTCTTGCACAACTATGCCAATAAACTTGTTTTCATAGACTACACTTATTTTTTTCTTTACATTTTATTTCACATTTAATTTAAATTTTTTTTCATCCCTCTTTTTTTAATATGTATTTAAAATATATATATCATTATGGGATAAGAGCATGGGAAGAATTTCCCTTACAGACTATCTCCATCTATGGTTGTTGAAGACAATTATGGACAAATTATTTTCTATTTGAAGGCTTCTTATATAACCTTAGTCTATGCCCATTTACTAGAAAGGAAATACCCGCTTCATCAATAGTTTTGATTTTAACCGATCCATTATAAAGAACTATCTCTATCTCATACGACCCTAACCAGTGAGTACTAAGCTTCCCTTTGAAGTTTTAAAATCTAGAATCAAATAAGAGAGAGACTAGTCACCTGGTTTGAATTTCTTCTTTCTGATGAATTTTTCATGCCATTTCATTCTTTTCTATTGCATTATAGTAGTATGTTGAATTACATCCTATTGAATCTCTTCCAATTCATTGAGTTTTTCTAACCTCTTCTTCTATGCTTCTAAAAAATCCATCCCTAGATTGGTTGTTGTCTGTATTGATTTGGAACGCAATAGGTAGTAAAAATTGTTTACTATACACAAGATCATATGGTGTATGCTTGGTTGTATTCCTCCATGTGGTCTGGTATGCCCAGAGTGCATCTGGAATCCTATCTTCGCAATCTCAGTGGTGTATCTGAACAATTTTGGTTAAGATGGATTCAAAAACTTTGTTTGTGGACTCCACCTACACATTGGCTTGTGGATAGTAGGGGGATGACTTTAGATGCTTGATATTGTATTGCTTGATGATATTCTAGACAAGTTTTGATGTCAAATGAGCACCTTGATCTGTTACAATTTCTCTTGGGACACCAAAACGAGTAAATATGTCCTCAAATAAAAAATCTACAACATCTTGTTCATTAGCATGCAAAATAGGTTTATCTTCTACCCATTTAGTAACATAATCAGTACATACCAGAATATACCTCTTTTTTCTAGACATTGGAAGAATAGATCCTACAAAGTCTAAGGTCCATTTTTCAAATGGTTCTATGAATACCTTGGGTTGTAGAGGCATTTCATCTGCTTTCACTGGTCGACCCATCCTATGAAAACTATCACATCTTCTGACATACTTATTGGCATATCTAAAAAGAATAGGCCAATAATACCCCAAATAAAGGAATTTGTATGTGGTTCTTTTATCAACAAAATGGCCTCCACATGGTTCATTTTGGCATGCCTTAATATGTCAAACACTTCATCCTCTCATACACATCTCTGAATGATTAGATTAGGTCTAGTACATAAAATTTCTCCACCAATCCATGAGGAAGTGACACTGAGTTTGATGATCTTTTACTTCTCCTTTATGGAGAGATGTTGAGGTAACTTTCTTGTAGCTAAATAGTTAGAAATATATGAAAACCAAGGAGATTTAGTAGATATTGTAAAAATATGCTCATCAGAAAATTATCAATAAAAGGAACTAATTCACCTTCATTATGAATCCTAGAAAGAAAGTATGCAACTACATTCTCTTTTCCAGGTCTATCTAGTATAGTGATATTAAATTCTTATAACAGAAGAAGCCACTTGGTAACCCTACCATTAGTAATTGGTTTATTCATTAAGTATCTAATGGTTGAATGATCAATGTGGATGAATATCTCATATCCTATAATATAGTGCCTACATTTATTGATGGCATGCACTACTGCAAGGAAATCCTTTTCTGTAATTGTATAATTCAATTAAGGGGGTGTCATGTTTTTACTCACAAAATAAATGGCATAAGGTACTTGATTGCCCTTTTTTCCTAGTACTTCTCCTAAAGTTGTGTCAAAGGCATCTATAGATATATGAAATGGGAGGGACTAATTTGTCCCTCTTAAAAAAAGAGCTACAAAAAGTTTCTCTTTTAAAGTTTCGAAAGCGGTTTGGCAAGGAATATTCCAGAAAAAATCATTATAATTAGTAAGAAGTTTGAATAATGGAGATGTAATTTTTGTGAAAGTTTCAATGAATCATCGATAGTAACCAATATGTCCTAAGAAAACTTCTAACATATTTTTGGGTCTTCAACATTGGTAGTTTGGAAATGACTTCTATCTTTGATGGATCCATTTTATATCTACAGAGCACACAGTGACCCAAAACAATTCCTTTAGTTTGTAACATAAATCATTTCTCATTACTTAATGAAAAATTAGTTTCTTGGCATTTGATTAAAAAAAATTCTAAATTTTTTAATGCTTCCTCAAAAGTATTTCCATAGACAGTGAAATCATCCATATATACTTCTACACAATCATGAATCGGTTCAGAAAAGATACCTAGTACAACACGTTGAAAAGTTGTAGGTGCATCACACAACCCAAAAGGTAGTACTCTATAGGCATATGTTCCCCATGGGCATGTCAATGTTGTTTTATCTTGATCCTCTGGAGCTATCTGAATTTGGTTATAACCACTAAACCCATCAAGAAAGGAAAAATATTTTTTACCTGCTAATGTATCTAGAACCCGATCAATAAATGGTAGAGGGAAACAATATTTTAAGGTTTATTTATTCAATTCCTTATAATCTATGCAAACAATCCATTTGCCATTTTTATTAGGAACAATCACTAGTGGATATACCCACTGACTATTAGAGATTGGATATATGAAATTAACATTAAGTAGTTTATGCAATTCATCTTTCACAATTTCCTTCAAGAGTGGGTTCATACATATTTTGGGTTGCATGATAGGCTTGGAATTGTCCTCTATATAAATATGATGATACATGTATTAGGGTGGATTCCACGCATATCAGTTTATTCCCATGCAAACATGCCAACTTTTTCTACAGCTTCTTGATTAATTGCTCTTTTTTAAATTCTTCAAGTTTAGAATTAATATTTAGAGTTTTTCCTTGATAAATTTCAACAGATACGTTACTTGATTCTAATATTGATTTGGCAGAAGACATTGAACTTGAAATTGTTGATAAAGTATCCATATTACAATTTTCTTGAAAATATTTGTCCAAGATATGATACCCCCATGATATTGAGTAAAATCAACATTATTAATAAAATTAATGGTTTGATTTTCCTCGATATCATTCTTCATATTCATAACTTGGTCAATATTTAAAATAGGTTGTACTACTTCATCATCATTATTTGTATCTTGAAGTCATTGTGTAAAGTCTTGTAACATCCCCACTATAATCTCCAATTTACTTAATGATTAATGTAGATATAATATGTGGCCATGGCCAAGCGATGTATATGAGAAATGTATTTCTGAATTTTAATAATAAAATGTGATGTCAACTACTAAGGGGACATGGACAGAGATGGGGGATGAATTAATCCATAAGAGAGAGGAGGTTCTAAGAGAATATATAAGAGAATTTTGAAGGGGGGAATTACCCATGTATATTAATTCCATCCACATTTCTAAATTTTATTATCATTATGTAGTAAACTCTATTTATGATTGAGTGTCCCAAAGCCAATCATTGAATGCATGTAAGAGGGTGGGTGTAAGAACTCACATTCCATAGTTATTGGGAGCATGGGGGTTTAGTACAATCATCTTGGGGAAGTGTGTGAGTCAAGAAAGTAAGCCAAAGGAGAGGAAATATGTATGGCTAGCTACAACAATTTTGGATAGTCAATGCTTTTGTATGAACAACAAGTAGAGAGAAAAAAATGAGAACTTGGACTTGGAGCATCCATGGAGGGAGAATTCTACAGCATGTTGGAGCATTTTTTGAGAATTTGGGGGCTGAAGATTGAAGAGACGGGTTTTCATGCCTAAATAGTGAAATCCTAAGTGAGTTGCACTATAACAACAAGTGTTTGTTGTTGTTACTGGTAGTTTTTCTAGTAGTGAGTTCCCTTGAGTTTATAAACTAAGAGATTCTTGGTTACCTATGCCAAAGAGACCCTAATAAATTAATCATATGCCTAAGGGATTGATATCAGTGAAGGGGTACATTCCTTGGGTTGGGAAGGTCGAGGGGAAGAGAGATGGTGTAAAATCAAGATAGTTGTAGAAGAATATCAGTGGGTTGTGGGATTTTTGAGCTATGAGTGGAAAATGAGAGACCAACCTCTTTTGTGGATTGGTAGCCCTAGCTTGGGGGTGACTTGATATTGATATTTGGAACATCAAGTCTATGGTTGGGTGGAACGTCCATCCCAAGAGGTTGATTGCACAACTGAATTTAAAAGATAAGTGTTTTATCTTGTTGTTGTGTTATATTCGATAGTTTTAATTGCCTTGCATGAAATATGTGTATGGGACTAATGTTTTAGAATGTTTTAGATGCATTAATTTAATGGTATCAAATAATATCTAAATCTTGTTGTAATTTGTAGCTGTGAGCTACGGGAAATTAGTTAGCTGTAATTTTTTTTGTTTTTATGATTTTTTTGCACGTAATGGACCTCAGTTGGACTGGAGGACGTTACATTATGGAATCATAGACTCTAGTGTATAGGCCAAGAATGAGTGTGAATTGGACAATTTGATGTTACAGACTTTGGTCTGTGCGAATTTGGGGAAAAACAAATAAATTAGAGTGAAATCCCCAAATTCATGAGAAAATTCAGGATAGGTTTTCCTCATAGTCATATGAGATAGGTTTAATGGCATGAATATACAGGTTGTAGAGTTGAATTCGAATTGGAATGGCCGAATTTCATGTTTTAATGGTCGTTGTAGAGTTGCAAGAAGTTTGGTGAATCGATGACCAAGATCATGTTTGATCTCACGATCAATGGCCCATATTCATTTTGATAAATTTAAAAATTTATAAGGTTTCAGATTTTTGGAAGGTTGAGCAGATAAGCAGTTGAGACTCATTTTCAATGGTGAGGAAAATGAAATCGATCGAGTGCTATAAACATGGAGTATGTTGGCAACAACTCTAACAAGATAACCATGACATGATTTGTTGTTTCTTGGGTGCATCTCCACCAATTCCATGTGTCCTCCAAGCCTTTGTGCTAAGGTCCATCTGCCACCTAGTGACCATTGGTTCCCTCTGAAGTCATCAAAGCTAAGAAGAAGCAGTGAATTCAAAATTGTCGACTGTATCAGCCAGTGCATAGCAAATTTTTGTAGCGCAATTGGTAGCATATTTCATAGCGCCCACCTATGTAAAATTGTTCTCCATCAAATTTCGTAGCGCATTAGGTAACATATTCTGTAGTGCCCACCTATGAAAATTGTTCTTCAACAACTTTTTGTAGTGAACTTCCACTTTATTTCTGGCTAGGTGATTCCAAAGCGCTTTCTGTAGCGAATCTGCAATCATGTCTGTGTGGATGATTCCATAGCACCAGGTGCTACGAAATGCTCTGTATTTTTCTGTGTCATACAATGAGCCTCAAAAAACCCAAAAAATATTAGCAGAAGGATTATAAGCCTATAGATGCCTCCAGTAGGTAAAATTATGACACTTCCCTCAAAACTTTAAGATGCAAAAGATGATCATCATAAAAAATGGGGGTTTTCATCCTCTCCACTTCATCTTATTAATCCGGCACTTCTCCTTATTGCAAAAACACTTCTCTATGTTTCAGGATCACTTCTCTCTGTTGCATCTTGGGCTAGTACATTTAGATTCCTCTGGGCTAGATCATCCTTGAAGGGATGCAACTCCTCTTTAATTTTTTTGTTCTGGGACTGTAAGATTTTGTTCTTCCTGTATACATTTTGAATTTTCCTATGGAGGGGAAAGAATCTTCTTGCTGTAAACCTAGCCAGATCAAGGGTCTCATTATACATTTCCATGAGTTTTCTCATCTTTTTCCTCTCATACAATCTTTCTCCCTTCAAATGGAAAATTTCCTTTCTAGCATCCCTGAGTTGTCTGATCAATCTCTTGAAAGTGGGGTTATCTGGGGGAGTGGTGATATGTATGACTTCAACAGGCTTCTCAATAGTTTTGCCCTTACCCTTGTCTTTCTTCTGGACAAAATCTTTGGTTATGACTTCCTCTAGTTCCCTTTGTGGGGAGTGATGTGCTTCCCTTTCTTCTTCTTCAACTTCTTTAGGAGCTTATTTATCTTGGGCAATGTGTTTTCCATTTCTCTTTCTGATTGTTTATGTTTGGGAAACACTACTAGCTAGAAAAGGGATTTGTACCCTGGATTGAGGGGTAGGGAATAAATCTAGCTGCAGATTAGCAGAGGCAATGAATTGCTCCCAAGTGAGGTTTCTTTTAGTCAATTCTTCCATTACAAGCATCTTGATCAACCCTGACTGGAAAAAAATGGTGTCCATAGCCTTGGACTTGGCTTGGACCCTATCATCCATTTTCCCCATACTCCTAAACAAATAGAAAGGGATTTTCATTAAATCATTTCCTGTGAAGTGTAGAAAAATCCTAATGTGATACTGGTATATCATGTTGAATCTGCCCTCACATGTAAAATACCTCTGGATGACTTTCAAAATTTTGTCAAAACCCTCAACCAAGTTGCTCCTAGGCACTCCCTTAGACAAATTATCTTTTCGATGTTCTGGTTTGAGGAAATATTTAGAAAAGGTTGCATTGAGAGTCATAGATTTGAACCACCTTTCACCAGTGTTGGGTATCTTAGTGGTTGTTGCAATGGTGGCCTCATATACTTCCATCTCTAGGGTTCCTACCTTGGTTTTAGTGCCATCAAAGTTTAAAGAAAATTCCCTGGCTACCTCAGGGTGTCCCCTCTGCATATTCTGATAGAAAGTTAGGAAACCAACCCTTTGGAAGACCTCCCTGATCAGAGGTTCGACATCAAACAAGTGGATATCAGAAGGCTCAGTCCTGACTACACTCCCACCCTTGTGAGATTTATTTTGTTGGGGTGTTACATTGATAGAAGAAGGAGATCAAATACTGCAATGTTATGAGAGGTATAAAAAATAAAAATAAATAAATAAACAAGGACAAAAATCTTTAGGATTTTTGAAAGGTGGTCCTTATTTGGGCTTACAGGGCTTTCCTCCAATTGACTTCTGAACTAGTAAGAGAACATATTGATGGATTAGAAAAGGAGGAAAATCTCTTCAGAGAAATGATATGCAAGGAGGCTGCAGTGTCAAGTTTAAGGCTAACATAAAGCAACCATACAAGGTCATCATCATTCTAAAGGCAAAGGCTTCTAAACTCTTCACTGCAAATAGACATTGAGATGAAAATATATAATGACACCATGAAGGAAAATATCTAATGTCGGATATGTGAGCATAGAAGATGACATTGGGTTGACACAGAAATTGCAGTGCTGAAACATGGAATTTGTAGTGCAGTTTCGTAGAGGTTTCTGTAGCGCAGAAAACAATAGCCAAGAAATACATATGCACAATAGATCTAGTAGCAAAATTGATTCAATGGAGGATATTGAAAATATGCAAATGGCTAAGAAATCTATGATAGTATAGGTAAAGGGGATGGTAGGTGGAGGAAACCACAATTTGCAACGCCAGGTGCTACGAAAATCTTAAACATAACCTTAGATGATTTTCAACAGATCTCGGATGGCTCAAAAAGTACCTGGACAGCGTAGCTTGACTATTGATGATTTTCATAAGGCATGACATTTCTCGCAACCATCCTAGTCTTGAATTCACCTCGGTCCGCTGGTTTGTAGCACAATTCGCTGCGTTGTCTGGACTAGGAGTTTCTTCAAAGATGAGCTAGGAGCATGATTTCAAACTTTGGTAAACAATTAGAATTATTTAATGACCAAATCATGATTATTCCTTTTGAAAACAAGGATGATGAAAACAATGAAATGGCATGACATCAACTTCATAATTGAAAATGATGGTAAAGAGAGAGGGTGTATGTTAAGCCCTAATATTGGCTCATTACCCCTTAATTGGGGCATATTATATTAGTAATGTTATTTTATTTATGTCGGCTTTAGGCCATTAGTTGTAATTATACCCCCTAGTCTCCTATATATACAAGGAGACATTTTCATTTTGAATCATCTTGTACTTGAACATTTAAGTGGGATAAAAGGAGGTTGCCCCCTCGAAGAGGCTTATTATATGAAATTATCTCTTTTTCAAGGCGTTGAGTACTTTTTCTGAGGTTTTTCTATGCTATATTGATATTTGGTTCTTAACATATGGTATCAGAGCTCAAGGTCTTGGGGTTTCGCTGTTACATCTGAGACACCTTGGAATTTTCGCTATAATTTTTTTTCTACAACGTTTCATAAGGAATGGCTTGGAGGATATTTAGTAGACAGATCAAGGTACGTTGGGTTCTAAATTCAGCTTCTGAAGCCTTATACTTTCGAATATACAGCCTGTACAAGATAGGGTTCTGGAATCATCTTGAACTGAGTCATTGCGGAATTTTCACTATAAAATGTTTTCTGTAATGTTTCAGACCCTAAAATTTAGAGGATATTTACAGAAATTAGAAAGGTATCTGTGGTTAAAATTTCATCTTCTGGGTCATCTTAAATTTGTATATACACCCTGGGTAAGATAGGGTATCTGACTAGTCCTATTGACTAGTCTCAAGAAGGTGTTCCAGGTAAAACTATCATAACTTCTTCCTAGAGTATCCAAATTGTGTGGGAATAGTTTCATTGGATCGTGGAAAGTCTGTAGTATTTTTGGTGCGAGTTTCATAATTTTATATCAATTATTTTGTGTAGGGCACGCTATACAAGTGAGATCTCCTGGAAAGGCCACAAATCAGCAAGTTGTGGGGAAGTTACTGTAAATTCCACTTGGAAAATCCAATTTTGATCAGACCTATGGAATTGAAGAGAAGCAATATCAGAAAACTACATAAAAGAAAGTTTCATACCCAGAAGGGCCAAAACTTGGGAGATACAATAGAAGAAATATTGTCTAGTAGAACCACCTCAAAATCAAGGTTCAAAAGTGATACTTGGCCAACATGCCACCAAAAAAGGGAACTTCTANATTTGAGGTTGGTCATTGTTAGTCGTCATTATTGATATTGGGTGATTACTATTGTGTGAGGAAGAAGTGTTGTATGCGAGAGCATTCTTGTATTGTAAGATATTTTGTTGGGTGTGAAGATAAACCTTGTAGCTAGGTGTGCAGAGAAGGGAAATAGAGAAGAGATAAAGAGAGAGAGATATCCAAGATAAGTGTACAGATAGAACTGTATGTTTTCACATAATATATCAAGAAACATAGTTCTGTGGAAGTAGCCCTAGGGAGAGGGTGAACCACATATATCTTGTTGTCCTCTGTGTTTGATGTTGTTTTATTTGCTTCATGTTAGTATGTTATTGCATTATTGTGATAGATCTGAGATATAACTGTGTGAAGTAGACCTAAGTTGGTAAAGGATAACTAGATCTCTGTGTGTTGTTCATTTGAATACACTTGCATTTTCTCTGGTTGTAGACACCTGTGTCCTTCAACCCCCTATTGCTACTTCAGGTGAGACTGCATCTCCTTCGTAGGTGTTGCCTAAAGGGCCAATATTTAGGGTTTTTTGGTGCGTTGTTAGAGTTGAACCCTGGGTCTGCCCCTGTGCCAACAAGAACTTAGTAAGTTATCAAATCATAAGTCCAAGGGGAAGGGTTACTCCTCTATTTAACCTTTCTTTGGCTCTTCCATATATTTACCCCATTTTGACCAAATCAAATCTTCACTTTATTTTCCCTCCAATTCCATTTAAATATAAATGTTTATTTTGTTTATTCTCAGTTTTAGGATTTGTCATTATTTTTACCTAGTGACACCAAACAAACCTCCTTGAATCCATTTTTCCCTTGTTGATTATAGCCTACAGGATTAATATAGGCTATTGAGTCATCCTTCGTCACAATCAATTGGAAGAGGACATTACATTAGGAGTACTAATAGAACCTATAATTCTACTTGATTATTTGTTCCATGTCCCAAATTTTCTCTACATGTTACATAGTGATCTTCAGAAAAGTAAAGAAAGTATCCTACTCCACAGATTTTTTTCCACCCTTGGAAAGCACCATGGAAATACCCCCAAGCCATACTTTTGTTAATTTTCACTAATATTAACTCCCGAGAAGGATTCACCTGGGCTTTCACCTTATTGCAAGCTAGCATAACTAATGATTGTTGATCCACTTTGAAAGGTGGAAAAAACATGTCCTTCAACAACCCAATGTTTTTGGATAGACATAAGCCCCATGCCACAATGATGGGAAGTAAGTGGAATTCCTTTAGGGAAGGTACTAGGATACAACCTAGAAACTCAATCATAATCTTTAGAAATATTGATTTTCATGGCAGACACTTCTTTCTTCTTAGATTTAATATAATGAACTTCTTCAGGGGTCGAGCCCATGGCCTCGTGAATTACCCACCCTTTTAGAAAGTTGAATTTCTATGGTATTATAAATATGGATAGAATGGGTTTGAGGCACACGACAATGATTTTGGATACAATTTTATACAAGCAATTTCTTAAGGCTATAGGACATAAATCATGAAATGACTAGGGACAAGACGTCTTCAGAATAAGGGAAATAAAAGTATATTTTATGCTTCCTAGAACCTGACCATAAATATGGATTTCCTCCGCAACTCACAACAAATATTCACCCACGATATTAAAAAAAAAAGACTCAAAATAATCAGCAGTCCAACCACCCAATCCGAGACTCTTATCCTTTTTTAAAGGACTCAATCACTACCTTGATCTCCCCCTTATATATCTCACAATATAGTTCCCAATTGTCCTCTTCATCTATGAGCTTAGGAAAATAACATATCAATATCATTATTTCATCCATTGTATGTTGATTTGGTTCTTGAAATAAAGATTGAAAATGATTAACAATGAGTGTTACCAAGCTAATCAAGCCCCTTACCTTGGACCGCTCAATGTCACACATCTCCAAAATATATTTAAAATTCTTTGTATAACTTGAGAACTTCTGAAATAATTTTGTATTTTGATCCCCATATGCCAACCAGAGAGCCTGACTTTTAAGTCTCCCTTGTTTTTCCTACTCCAACAATATATTTTTCCTTTGTACTTCCAAAATTCAACCTATATATACTGTTAGCACTGAGAGTCGCCCTCAAATTGCAAGAGGATAAGCCCAACACCCATCAAATAGGTTTGTGAATGTAGATTAATGATAGAAGGTCAAATGGACAAAACTCGACATAGCAATGTTTTAACACGGAAAGTCTAGGCTAGTATGCATAAGAAAATGAGGTTTTGACTAAATTCAGTCAATGGTTTAAGAATAAAAGTGATTATATGGAAGACTTTGTGAGGAAGGTGGATTGGTGAAGAAAAACTCAGTCACAAGAACTTCTTGAACTAAATTTAAAACACTGAAAAAAATTTACAACAACATTATAATCAAACATCCATTATAATACAACCATAACATCTCATACGGATCATCCAATAATGATAATTCAAAGTAATAATAAACAAGATGATGAAAATAGGTTGACTTCTATTAATCAAAATATCTCAAGTCTCATACATAAACCAGAGTACAGCTCTGTTTAGTCAAAATATTACAAAATAGGGAGCTCTTCTCAACCATTTCCTTGGGGGTAATAAGGAGTAGAATGTACTAATGTAATCCCATACTATTCACAAAACTTGATCAATGGTTCAGCTTTAAAGAAGGCAGCATTGTCAGTAACAATATTTCTTGGACAACCAAATCTTGACATGATATCTTCAAGAAAACTAATGATTACCTTGTGGGAGGCACTCCTTGTAGGAATGGCTTCTATCCACTAGGTGAAATAATCAGTGGCTGTCAAAATCCACATGTTTTGACCACTTGAAGCCGGATGGATTTTCCCAATGAATTCAATACCCCACTGCTAAAAAGGTCCAGAAACCACCACAGGCTTCAAAGGCAAAGATTTGAGTTATTGTTTTCCAGAAAAATTTTGGCATTTGACACAAGCTCTAATCTTTCCACAAACATCAGTAAAAAGGATAGGCCAAAAATATCCAACTATGAGGATATTATAGGTTGTGGCTCTCCAAAATTGATGGCCCCCACATAATTTATCATGAAAATCAATCATGGCCTTTTGGGCTTTATGTGGATCTAAAAATCTCAAAAGAACCCCTAGAGGATCTTTTCAATTCAATATATGATCAATGAGACAATATCTGATTGCTTTAAGCTTCAAAGCTCTTACCTTTTTCTTCTCCAAACCATCAGGAGGCTGCAACTTCTGCAGAAAATATAGATGTCCTTATACCAAGTGAATTCTTCCAAGTTGGGGCTGATGTGAGAGATTTTGTCAGCAAAATCAACTTGTTGATTTTCTGATTTTATGTTCATGAAATTAACCCCTAATGATTTGCAATTTCATTCAGCCAGCAACCTAGCTAAACCTTGGTCCTTCACTAGTTTAGTGGATTTCATTTCAAGATCAAATTCCAGAATTTTGGCAATCCATTTTCTCCTCTTCCCATCTATGTCAATATGAATAAGTATATCTTTCACAAAGGCTGAGGGAACATCAAAAACAATCTTGGAATGCATAATGTATACTCTGAAAGCCTTGAGGGATTTGACCAAATCATAAGCCTTCTTTTCCATGATATCATATATCATTTCTGCATCCCTCAATGCTCTACTAAAAAAGGAAATAGGTTGCTCTAACCCCTTTGTATTTTTCTGAAGAAAGACAACAACCAATGTGTCAAATGAGGCAAAGGAAAATATCAGAAATTCCTTGGAATAATCAGGGTTGATGAGCACAGGTGCTTCATTCAAGGAATTTTTTATTTGTTCAAAAGAATCTCGAGCTTCAACATTCCATTTCACCTCATTTCCTTTCCTAAGCATGGATGCAATGTACTTAACCAATTCAGAAAAGTTAGAGATGAACCTTCTTAGAAAATTGATTTTCCCCAAGAAAGACTAAACTTCTTTCTTCGATCTAGGAAGAGATAAATTTTGGATAGCCTCTACTCTTCTTGGATCAATTATTACCCCTTCCGTTGATACAATGTGTCCCAATAACTTACCTTCCTTCATAGAAAAAAAAAGACTTCGTAGGATTGAGAGAGACACCAAACTTTCTACACTTCAGGAAGACCCTTTTCAAATAACTATAATGTTATTTATCATATTGTGAGAACACTGTAATGTCATCTAGGTAGAAGACCACAATTTGTCCTTCTCCCTAATAAAGGCAATATCCATTTCTCGTTGAAAGGTTTCTCCTGCATTCATTAATCCAAAGGGAATATTAGCATACATAAATGTGCCCCAAGGGGTAGTGAAGGTCGTCTTTTCCCTATCTTCAGGAAATACATAGATCAGATTGTAGCCTAAGAAGCCATCAATCATAGACATCCTAGATGAGTCAGTCACTCTCTGCAAATTTTTTTCGATCTTTGGCAAGGGGTAATTATCTTTCTTGGAGCTTCTATTCAAATTCCTGAAATCAACACATAGTCTAATTTCCCCATTCTTCTTCCTCATGGGGATCAAGTTAGCCACCCACTCAGAGTATCTCAAAAGAATGATGATCTTGGCATCCAACAGCTTCTTCACTTGGTTTTCCATAATAGGCAACAACATAGGATTTATCTATTTGAGTTTATTCCTAAAAGGCTTGGTCTTCTCTTTCAAAGAGATCTTGTGTTCTGTTATAACCCTGTGTTCATAGTATCACCTGGTGATTAGAATTTCTTCCTCTAGTCATATTTTATTGTAAATAATATTTTATTATGCAAATGATTTATAAAAAGAAAAACAAAAAACAAAAGAAAAGAATAAGAAGAACAAAAGAAAAGCGTAAAAATAGAAAAAATGAAAAGAGGGTATAAAANCAACATAGGATTTATCTATTTGAGTTTATTCCTAAAAGGCTTGGTCTTCTCTTTCAAAGAGATCTTGTGTTCTGTTATAACCCTGTGTTCATAGTATCACCTGGTGATTAGAATTTCTTCCTCTAGTCATATTTTATTGTAAAGAATATTTTATTATGCAAACGATTTATAAAAAGAAAAACAAAAAACAAAAGAAAATAATAAGAAGAACAAAAGAAAAGCGTAAAAATAGAAAAAATGAAAAGAGGGTATAAAAATAATAAAGCAAAAAAAAAAAAAA
>SNQJ01S0077234.1:4752-17005 GCA_010110895.2 Picea sitchensis | reverse complement strand
ACATGTTACATAGTGATCTTCAGAAAAGTAAAGAAAGTATCCTACTCCACAGATTTTTTTCCACCCTTGGAAAGCACCATGGAAATACCCCCAAGCCATACTTTTGTTAATTTTCACTAATATTAACTCCCGAGAAGGATTCACCTGGGCTTTCACCTTATTGCAAGCTAGCATAACTAATGATTGTTGATCCACTTTGAAAGGTGGAAAAAACATGTCCTTCAACAACCCAATGTTTTTGGATAGACATAAGCCCCATGCCACAATGATGGGAAGTAAGTGGAATTCCTTTAGGGAAGGTACTAGGATACAACCTAGAAACTCAATCATAATCTTTAGAAATATTGATTTTCATGGCAGACACTTCTTTCTTCTTAGATTTAATATAATGAACTTCTTCAGGGGTCGAGCCCATGGCCTCGTGAATTACCCACCCTTTTAGAAAGTTGAATTTCTATGGTATTATAAATATGGATAGAATGGGCTTGAGGTCTAATAATGACAATGATTTTGGATACAATTTTATACAAGCAATTTCTTAAGGCTATAGGACATAAATCATGAAATGACTAGGGACAAGACGTCTTCAGAATAAGGGAAATAAAAGTATATTTTATGCTTCCTAGAACCTGACCATAAATATGGATTTCCTCCGCAACTCACAACAAATATTCACCCATCATATTAAAAAAAGACTCAAAAGAATCAAAGCAAATTCAACCAATCTAATCCATGACTCTTATCCTTTTTAAAGGACTCAATCACTACCTTGATCTCCCCCTTATATATCTCACAATATAGTTCCCAATTGTCCTCTTCATCTATGAGCTTAGGAAAATAACATATCAATATCATTATTTCATCCATTGTATGTTGATTTGGTTCTTGAAATAAAGATTGAAAATGATTAACAATGAGTGTTACCAAGCTAATCAAGCCCCTTACCTTGGACCGCTCAATGTCACACATCTCCAAAATATATTTAAAATTCTTTGTATAACTTGAGAACTTCTGAAATAATTTTGTATTTTGATCCCCATATGCCAACCAGAGAGCCTGACTTTTAAGTCTCCCTTGTTTTTCCTACTCCAACAATATATTTTTCCTTTGTACTTCCAAAATTCAACCTATATATACTGTTAGTAATCAGGAGTCACCCTCATATTGTAAGAGGATAAGCCCAACACCCATCAAATAGGTTTGTGAATGTGGATTAATGATAGAAGGTCAAATGGACAAAACTCTAAATAGCAATGTTTTAACACGGAAAGTCTAGGCTAGTATGCATAAGAAATGAGGTTTTGACTAAATTCAGTCAATGGTTTAAGAATAAAAGTGATTATATGGAAGACTTTGTGAGGAAGGTGGATTATGAAGAAAAAATTCACCACAAGAACTTTGAACTAAATTTAAAACACCTAAAAAATTTACAACAACATTATAATCAAACATCCATTATAATACAACCATAACATCTCATATGGATCATCCAATAATGATAATTCAAAGTAATAATAAACAAGATGATGAAAATAGGCTAATTTCTATTAATCAAAATATCTCGCCTCTATACATAAACCAGAAAATACCATGATCCCCCAATCATACTATTCACAAAATTTGATCAATGGTTCGGCCTTGAAAGAAGGCAGCATTGTCGTAAGAACAATATTTCTTGGACAACCAAATCTTGACATGATATCTTCAAGAAAACTAATGATTACCTGTGGGAGGCACTCCCTTGTAGGAATGGCTTTCATCCAATTGGTGAAGTAATCAAGGTCAAAATCCACATGTTTTGACCACTTGAAGCCGGATGGATTTCCTAAACACCCAATACTCCCACTGCTAAAAGGTCCAAACCACCACAGCTTCTGCTAAAGGCAAGATTTGAGTTGTTGTTTTCCAACAAAATTTTGGCATTTGACACAAGCTCTAATCTTTCCACAAACATCAGAAAAAAGGCTAGTCCAGAAATACCCAACTCAGAAGATATTATAGGTTGTGGTCCTCCAGACGTGATGTCCCCCACATTGGCTATCATGAAAATCAATCATGGCCTTTTGGGTCTCCTATGGATCTAAACATCTCAAAAGAACTTCTAGAGGATCTTTTTCACCAATATATGATTAAGGCAATATCTTATTGCTTTAAGCTTCAAAGCTCTCACCTAGTTCTTGTACAAACCATCAGGAGGTCAAGTACCGCAGAAAATATAGATGTCCTTATACCAAGTGAATTCTTCCAAGTTAATGATGTGAGAGATTTTGTCAAAAAAAATCAAACTTGTTGATTTTCTGATTTTATGTTCATGAAATTAACCCCTAATGATTTGCAATTTCATTCAGCCAAAGAACCTAGCTAAACCTTGGTCCTTCACTAGTTTAGTGGATTTCATTTCAAGATCAAATTTTAATTTTGGCAATCCATTTTCTCCTCTTCCCATCTATGTCAATATGAATAAGTATATCTTTCACAAAGGCTGAGGGAACATAGACAACAATCTCGGAATGCATAATGTATACTTTGAAATCCTTGAGGGGTTTGACCAAATCATAAGCCTTCTTTTTCCATGATATCATATATCATTTATCCTCAATGCTCTACTAAAAAGGAAATAGGTTGCTCTAACCCCTTTGTATTTTTCTTCAAGAAAGACAACAACCAATGTGTCAATGAGGCAAAGGAAAATATCAGAAATTCCTTTGAAAAATCAAGGCTGATGAGAACAAAAGTTTCATTCAAGGAATTTTGATTTGGTCAAAATAATCCCGATATTCAATATTCCATTTCACCTCATTTCATTTCCTAAGCATGGATGCAATGTACTTAACCAATTCAGAAAAGTTAGAGATGAACCTTCTTAGAAAATTGATTTTTCTCAAGAAAGACTGAACTTCTTTCTTCGATCTAGGAAGAGATAAATTTGGATAGCCTCTACTCTATTGGATCAATTACCTTCGTTGGATACACAATGTGTCCCAATAACTTACCTTCCTTCATAGAAAAAGACTTCAGAGGGATTGAGAGACCAAACTTTCTACACTTCAGAAGACCCTTTTCAAATAACTATAATGTTATTTATCATATCGTGAGAACATCAGAATGTCATCTGGGTATATGACCACAAATTTGTCCTTCTCCCAATAAAGGCAATATCCATTTCTCGTTGAAAGGTTTCTCCCATTCATTAATCCAAAGGAATATTAGCATACATAAATGTGCCCCAAGGTAGTGAAGGTCGCTCTTTTCTCTATCTTCAGGAAATACATAGATCAGATTGTAGCCTAAGAAGCCATCAATCATAGACATCCTAGATGAGTCAGTCACTCTCTTCAAAATGTTTTCGATCTTTGGCAAGGGGTAATTATCTTCTTGGAGCTTCTATTCAAATTCTAAAGTCAACATTATAGTCTAATTTCCCCATTCTTCTTCCTCATGGGGATCAAGTTAGCCACCCACTTAGAGTATTCTGCAAAAGGAATGATGATCTGGCATCCAACAACTTTCTTCACTTGGTTTTCCATAATAGGCAACAACATAGGATTTATCTATTTGAGTTTATTCCTAAAAGGCTTGGTCTCCTATTTCAAAGGAATCTTGTGTTCGCTATAACCTCGTGGTTCATAGTATCATTCGGTGATTAGAATTTCTTCCTCTAGTCATATTTTATTGTAAAGAATATTTTATTATAAAACGCATATTATAAAAAGAAAAACAAAACAAAAAGAAAATAATAAGAACAAAGAAGTGCCGCGAAAAATAGAAAAAAATGAAAAGAGGGTATAAAAATAATAAAGCAAAAAAAAAAAAGAGAAGATATAAAACCATCAAAAATAAATTTGGTTTGACTCACACTGTATAATCAAGGATCAAACCCTTTTGAATTTATGTTGATAGGTTAGTGAATAAATTTGGTCAAACTGTATCATCTTAGCCAAATTAGCTAGGTTAGAGTAATAGTTAATCCAACAGTATAAGCTGGATTAATATGTTAGTTGTTTAGGTTAGGAGCTAGGTTAGTGATGTTTATTTCAATAAAATTTGAAAAGGGATTGTTAAAATACCCTTTGTTTGAGTAAAATTGGATTTGTTTACCTTAGGAAATAATACCATGGTGTAAAAGTGGAAAATGTAAGCTTAGCGCTACCCATTGTATGATTTTATCCTAAGTTTTCTAATGGATAAGACATTTTGTTGCGTAGCGACTAAATTCTGCACAAGTTTCAGCAGCGGCATCCAACAACACCTAGATCAATGGTCCTCATCTCATTTTGGACCCCTTGACCTTTCTTCCTTTAACAATGGGGAGGCAGGGTCCGAGAAGGTGGTATTTCCCATGAGGGCCCCTCATAACATGTCACCTTCACATTAACTCGGACCCCCCTCACTCAAATCCACTTACCACCTACCCACCCCCCCTCAAGAATTCTTCCAAACCACTACCCAAAAACTGCTCATCTCACTCTGCCACCGTACCCCACTACCACCTGTCACATGTCACATCCCACTTACTCACTAGCCAATCAATTCCCTCCTTGTGACCGTTAATCGCCCCGTCATCACCCCGCACCATAACAAACACCTCCATTTCACTGTAAAACCTCGTTTCTTCACCACTATGACACTATTTTCCAACGCATAAATTATGGAAACCGTGCCAAAGACAAATTTCAAGCCAACTGCCTCAAAGGTTCATTTTCAACAGGAGAAATTAACCGAAGTAATTATAGTCCACCATTAATCCACCTTAAAATTTTGTTAGTCATGGCCCCCAAATCCAAATCCGCTAAGACGTCTAAGAATTTGATTCTTCCCTCTCCTGTCGACCTAGATCACATCCCCTTGGCAAATAAGGATTACAAGATTATAGAGCTGAACTGTGAATTTGAATTCTTCAAATTACACTTCTGGATAAAAGATATCTTCCTAGATTAGAGTGACGAAATTGGACTTTGGGAGTCTAATTTTCATTTGTACATGTTCCCTCAGACCTTCCACTTCCCCGAATTCACTTTGAAATGCCAAGCCCATTATCTTCCTGGAAAAAGGGCCATCATTGCCTCTTTCGGTGAAATCCTATTCACCATTACCCCCGAATCCATTAATCAGATGCTACAGATCCCCAAAAATGACTCTGCAATCCCATTTTCTGTCGAAGCCCTAAACCACCTCTACCAAAATCTCTCCTTCCCCCAAAGAGCCCAGATTTTCGATATCTTTCTATTGGACATATTGTCATTGATGTCAACAGTCTATGTGATGATTTTTTGTTAATGATGAACTACCAGAGATGAGATTGTCATTGATGTCAACATTATATCAGTCAACAAAAGATGTCAAACAATATGCATAGATTGAAAGCTCAAGCTCAGGAGGAGGAGCTAACAGGAGGAGCGAACAGTATGAAGATCAAATATCAGAAGGAAAAGCGCATTGCACAGTATATCAGAAGAAGCAAACAATATGAAGAAATTCATGATTATGTTTTATCACGATAGGATCAACAATCCTATGATAAAATCTTAGGAGGGTTAGCGAATGAATATCAAATCTCAGAAGGAAGAAGCGCATTGCAAAAGTATCATCGAGATCGGTGGAAATATTGAGAAGTCGACCATTGCACAGGAAAAGGTGAGAAGTCTCAGTAGCCGTCCGATAAAGGAAATTGACGGTGGTGATTGTCTCATATAACGAACGATGGTCATATGAGTGACTGTGGGCTTGAGGATCGTTGGAGGATAGTGACCGTCAATCTGCAAGCCAGATCAATGGCAGGGATGAATTGCGAGGAGAGAAAGAAGAATTAAACTACTCGCCAGTTACAATCCTGAAATCTATCTAGATCGTCGGATCTCATAGATTCAAAGATCTACGACTGTGATTGATCCAACAAACAATAATTTTAATTCAGATTAAATTGTGATCGTCGGATGTGCAATCTCCAAATCTACAGTAGGGATGAATTGCGGATATTGAAAGGAGAATTAAACATCGCGCTTGTTCCAATCCCGCAATTAGTCAGGATCATCCGATCTTATATCTTCGAATATCAACAATTGTGGTTAACTCACCAACAACGCACAACTTCTAGTTACGTAGTTTGGGTGACGATTTAAATCACTCGCAAGTCATGGTTTCACAATCATCCTTGATCGTGGATCTACTTCAAGAATCTTCACAACCGTTGGCTCACTTTTGAGTGGAAGGACAGGATAAGAGGGGGAAAATGATTGAGAATTCAATTATGTGAATTCATGTCAGCCCTCGAATCACTTTCGAGTGTAAGGAAGGATAAGCTATCAAATCTTCATCGCAAAAAGATAGCATCGTCGATCTAAGACCCTGATCAATGAACAACATTCTCTTCGGATCTAATGTTGCGAGGAAGTTACGCTCCAAAAATTTTGAGATGTGAAATACCCAAAGCCCGAAAATGCGAAATGAATAAGGATCGTCGGATTTAGAGGACATACGAGGACCATTGGATCAGGGTTGTTGGTCAACATACCATGTCAGCAAGGACACGTAGCAGACCACGTCTATAAGGACATGTGGCAGACCACGTCAGCAGACAACGTCAGCAAAGACATGTGACAAACCACATCAACAGACCACGTCAACAAATACACATGGCATAATCATATGATGATAAGTTTCAAAGAGGAAATTGGCTTGTGCCATGTCAACAAGTGACGTAAGCAAGTTACGTCACTCCGGGATATTTGCTTTGGGAGTTTTACCGCAAACAAATGTCAAAAGTCCTGAAGTCTTGAAGGATGAAACTCTGAATTCTCTCTTAGCCGTCGAATTGTGTTAAAGTGAAAGGATAGGATAAGCTAGAAGCGCAGCATCGTAGAAAGATTGAGCCATCAATTTGAGACCTTGATCAATGAAAACCATTTGCTTCGAGTATAAAGCTGCGAGGAGGTTACGCTTCAGAAAGTTAACATTTGAAATTCCTGAAATGCGATTTTTCATCAGCCGTCGGATCATTTTCAAGTGGAAGGACATGATAAGCTAACAAAGCAGTATCGTATAAATATCAAGCCATTGATCCATGATCAATATCGAATGAAGATATTTCACTTTGGGTATAAAGAAGCAAGGAGGTTACGCTCCGGAAAGTTTTAGATCTGAAAGACGTGAAAGGATCTTGACCATTGATTAAGAAAGGGACATGTGTCAGTGGATTGGCATCTCTGGAATATTGACGTACGAAGGATAGAAGGGATTGATACTCAAAATATTCAAAGTCCAAAGACCCGAAAGAGATATCGACTATCAATCTGATGTTCGGTTGCATTCACAACCGTTGATCAAAATACAATGGAAGGCTAGTGTAAGAATAATAGACGAAGTCGTGGAGTAAAAAGTGGCCATCCATCTCATTTCTTGATTAATTCCTGGCCTTTGGATTAAGAAATGAAGGATTGATGTAAGGATCAAATAGAACCATTTATCTTGTTCTGAGATATAATGTGAATCATCCGATCTGTTCGACGATATCATATTCGGCAGTTTTGAAATGTTGGAAGTCATGAAGACCCGAAGGGTGAAGACTCAAAGTCCCAACAATCGTCCATCTCATCGAGAGATTGAATCATGATCGTTGAATCGATAAACTCTCAAGATATCGTCTCACCTAGCATTTGGTCAACGCCATTGGTCATATGGTAAAGAGATTTAAAAGGAAGAATGGAATGTGTTGCTTATTTGATAAGCCTGTGGTTCTACGCCTATGATCATATGAATGGTTTGAAGGAATCATTGATTTTTGTTATCATAGAGATGAACGAAATCAATCCATGCCTGTGATCGATTTATGAAAGTAAAGGGGATGTCAGGTGTAACGTTGAAGACCCGAAATGATGATCTTTGGTGGTCCCAAAAGTCGTTGTAAATAAATAAGTTAGTTATAACTTGTTTCACAAGTTGGCTCAATAACTTAAAAAAGTTTTAAGCATAAGCCACTATAAATACAACCATGATTGGTTCACCGAAATGTGGGCTTGGTTCCTGAGGAGGAATTATATGGGCTTGTATAAAATATAGGCTTACTGAGAAAGAGCATATTGTAGGAAAAATGAAGGGGATACGGACCTAAGGTCCATGCGAATATCAGAGAGAAGAAGAAGTGATAGAAGGTGCGAATATCATAGGAAAGATGAAGTGAAGAAGGTGCAGATATCATAGGAAAGATAAATCTAAGAAGATGCAAATTTCAAACAGAGGATGAAGTGTCATGATGAGCATTGATTGTATGCCTTTGATCATGAAACAAAATTGATTCATTAATGAATCACTGCTACTAGAGTTGGTTGAACTCTAGTTGGATAGACTGTGTTCTATCAGCAAGTTGGGTCTTGTTTGAGAGTTGGTGCTCTCTGAGGAGTTGGTTCTCCTTAATTCGGTTGGTGCTGATACATAATAGTTGTTTCTAGGAAAATTCATATTACTATATTCATATCAATTATACAAAAGCTTCCACAAAAATTTGGTGTCTCTTGTGTCCATTTTGATTATGATTTAAATGTTCTTAATCTATTCAAGTATGTTTTATCTACTAACTTGTAAGAAAAAGAAAATTCAGAAAATTCCACACACTAATTCACCCCCCCTCCCTCTTAGTGTGGGTCGTGTGTTCAACACTTTCTGCCAGAAGATGCTCAGTTGCCCAAGAAAAATCCTCCCTATCCATCCTCCACATTCTCTGTCAGGGAAAACCAGATCATTTCTATTCTTTGTTATCTATTAGGATACTTCTCAGATGAATGGGTAGATGATCCTATCTTAGGATTTTTATCCATTTTTTCCACAGAGGAGAAAGCCACAATTCAATTTGATTTCAGTCAGCTTTTGGCTGATAATATACATGATCAGTTTTTTAGGTTTTCAACAGAAGGAATGTTCAGATATTACTCAGTGTTGGTGTATTTATTCTTATTTTTTTACTGTGACAGGTTTCCATGTGCTTTTCAGAAATTAGATCAGAAAGGAAACCCACAGTCAGTGACCTCATGGACCTCACTAGTGAGGAAAAATTCAACTGAATTCAACTTCAAGGATTTCATAGACCATTTTTATAACCCAAAGGTTTTCATGCTGAGAAGCAGAACAAAGCCAAGGATCAATGAATAATTTCAGAGAATCCTTCACCTCTTTGATCTAGCCAAAACAAGAGATTGGTACTTATATCAAAACAACACTGAAATAAGAGTGTATGAATGTGAGTTGCCACCATACAGACTGCAAAAATATCTCCCTGTAAGGATTTTTCCATTGGAATACATCAAGCAGGTGATGAACTTTGATGACATCCATTTTTTTTCAGTCAAGAAGAAACAACAACTCAGAATCAAGACCCAAATTGGTCCTTTCATATGCAACAACAGAGCTGCAGGAGAAGAGGCAGACAACCTACTGAAGCAGATGAGTTTCACTTAGAGTTTCACATGGAATTATGACCCATTTGGTGTCATCTCAGAGATCAAGGTCAAACAAAGGAGAACTCCTTATGCTTACATACAAAATCTAAAGGTGGAAAAATATATGAACCAGACTGTTATGAGGAAAATCTCTCTATGGCTAGGGGTAAACCACAACACACGGAAATGAATGCAGAAATAAATTATATTCTCAAGTATGCTATCTAAAAAAATATGCTAGCAAGACAAGATAAAAGGCCTACCTCATCCAGACGTTCGATGAATTCCATCGTTGAGCACTTGACCCAAAGCAATATACCTGTAACTAGTCCTCAACAACCAAGAAAAGCAAGCATATAGTGATAATATATGATGTTAGCACATTCAATAGCATAATATATTAACATACATAACAAATACTCCCATGGAATAATAATTCAAATATTTGCAAGATATCAATTGGACGAGAAAAGGGTATTTATATTAATATATGATCAGTAGAAGTGAATAAGTTATAGACTTTCATGTTGACACGGTTCGGAACCGAGACACTAAGTTCCTTTTAGTTGGGCCTCCACCACTTCAATCCTCCACCAAAGGCAAGATCATATAAGAGAGACAATGAAGTTCTCAATCAATAAGGGAAGATATTGGGGGCTGAACATTGTGTTCATACTTAAAGGACAAATGGATGCAAACTCAATGTGAAGTGAATAATTTCTCCAGAGTAACTTTTCTCTCAAAGTTGAATTCTTTCTCCTCTTTTTCATAGCTCAAAATTGGCCCATTTATAGCCTTCAAGTGGAAATGAATGGTTGATTTGGAATATTTCCAGTATATGTAAGGCCAAGGATCATTGATATCCTATTGTGACATGGAAACCTAACACCATTTTTCATTTTTGGGCACAAATCCCGATGTACGCGGGTTGTAGTGGTGCAACCTACGTATATGTGGAAAAAATGTATTTTTATCTCTAGGATTTGCAAAAAGGGATGAAAAATATACATAGGGAAATGGAAAAAGTCCCTCTATACAATATTGCATAGGGTGAGAAAAATCTTGCTATAACATATGTCCCCTAATGTGTGAGGTCAGAGGAGTATCTGTGATGGCTGAAATACATTATAAAAACCCAAAAGTGGAGTGATGGGGAACCAACTGGAAGAACTAGTTTCTCATTACATTCTGTACTGAATTTGCATACATGGATGCCAACTTGGGTTACACTACAGAGCCATGTGAAAATATACCAAAAAACTGTCAGTGTCCATGAATAGGCAAATACAAATGCGGTTACATGCCAAAATTTGTCATAGTCACGAACAAGGCCCAGTAGAACCAGTCTCAAAATCAGTATGAAGATATCTGTATACAATGGAGTACAATTTGATCTCCCATGATCACCAAAGTCATATACGCAATTCTCCAATGAAAAGGAAGCAACAACTCAGGAAATTTGGGGCCACATATTGATGTCTTCAAGTCTTCTACACAATCCGCCAAAGGTGAAAGTCTACATCATGTGAATAAAGGAGTTGAGGTCAAACAAAATGAGACATCATTTGATTACCGGTCATTGAGGTATATCGTTAACAAATGTGAGACAACCTATTGATGATGAAAGTAGGTATCAAGGCACTGAGTACATTCTTACAAGTGTGAATAAAGGAGTCGGGGTCGAACACTTGAAGAATCCATCGATCATGAGACATTGTTGTATTCCCAACTGTCGATGGAAAGATAACCTTCCACTAATGACTGCAAGCCTCAAGGTAATCATGGGACTCTAGGTATCATTTCTAGAATAGATGATTTGAAGTCGATGGAAGGAAACCTACTGAAAAGGAGAGAATTAAGGCATCTCTCATCATTCAACATGAGGTACAAAGCAGGAGCTTCATGATTTGGAGGAAATCGGACGAAGAACATGTTCATGAACCAACGACCTTGTGCGTCTTTCACATGTGACAAGTGCAATATGTACACAAAAAATACCCTCTGAATAGAATCCAACGAGGAAAACTACTGACAAATGCGAGGAAACCACCAATAAGGCTAATGGAATCCAAAACACTGCATGAATCCCAATGTGTGAATAGATGTCTTGTCATCGAACACAAGGGGAACCACCCAGTCAACGACCAATGATGAAATTTCGACTTTTGGGTTCAAGGTTACCTACCAATGATGAAAGTAGGACTAGGATGCATGATAGGACTACAACATCATGTGATTCTGAGACAAACTGAGGGTATGTTTGACATGCAAATTCAAGAGTTTTGAGGAATGGATGACACAGGTTGATAGACATCCTTTGAACAAGAGCATGAGACATATGGAAGACTCTGATAGCATAGAATCGATGATTAAACCATGAGATGCAGGAGGCATCAATGAAATTATCCATAGGGACTGGAAGAGTAATCAATAAGGGGAGAAAACTCTCTGTAACGAGCTCAACTTCCTAAGGCCATGCTAAACCCAAAATTATGATTACAAATAACTTTGTGCTATTCAAAGGCAACACGACTACTGCCAATATAAGATAATACTCCCTTCCCGCCCATCTTTTTTTATTTTTTCATAGTCAAATGAATGCTATGATACAAAGGAGGAAACAAGTGTCGCAAGTAAGCAAAACTAGTTCCAGCAGTGGAACATACCTATGCTCAATGCAAAGAGATGCATGCGGGAGATGGAAACTCGGGAGAATGTTTCCTCCTGGGTATAGGGTTTCAAATTGCGAAGGATATAAATGAGGCTCTACTTGGTTGACGATGAAAAAATGCTGAGGCAAACGGTTTATAACGCAAAGCGAGAAC